>JAJJKE010000054.1:0-249394 GCA_022376655.1 Xylariomycetidae sp. FL0641
TCGTATTGAGACTCTCGTCGGCACAATCGTCGTCGTCGTTGTTCGCGGTTGAAGCTGCTGGAGTCCGGCGCTGCAGACCCATCCATCCAACGACAAAAAAAGTTCTGATAGCAAATCGGTCCCGCCGGCAGAAAAGCATTCCCTGTTCACGCTAGAGGGATAGTGGATGCAGGATGTGCCTCATCCAGCAGGCGGTAAGCCATAGTGCAGTGGATCTCGCAGCGCCGAGGTGGGGGCTCAGTTTCATTGTGGGGTATCGTTATCTTATCGCTCGAGCTCGACTGGAACTTTTTCTCTTTGCGCCGGCATTGAAGATTGAGTTGTGGTGAGGTATCTCGAGCGCCATCGCCCAACAACACTTCTGCGTTCTGTCGCTTGCTGCAATCTCTCACGTATCCCATACCAAGCGCATTGCTTCTTCCCGCCGTCGCATTCGGTCCAGATCCACTCGCGCGCTCTCCGAGAGAAAACGAACGCAACCAAGACTCAAAATGCCCGTCGCCAAGCGTCGCAAGTTGTCACCCCCAGAGGAGGACGAGAAGACCACTGCCGTCGCCACCGACGTCTCCCCGACCACAGACTCTCCCGACTCCGCTACCCTCGATGGTTCCGTAGCCGAGTCGGCTCCGAAGACCTTCAAGGAGCTGGTACATCCACCCTCCCCTACCACTTCGTGATCGCACGCGCTGACCTCTCCTGTGTGTCGCCAGGGCATCGTCGATCCGCTATGTGAGGCCTGTGAGGCCCTCGGCTACAAGCGACCAACCCCAATCCAAGAGAAATCTATCCCGCTCGCCCTTCAGGACCGAGATATCATCGGTCTGGCGGAGACCGGCTCCGGAAAGACTGCTGCATTCGTCCTGCCCATCCTCCAGGCTCTTCTGGACAAGCCCTCGCCCTTTTTCGGTCTCATTCTTGCCCCGACCCGTGAGCTGGCCACCCAGATTGGCCAGGCCGTCGATGCGCTTGGCTCTACAATATCGGTGCGCTCTACCACCATCGTGGGAGGCTTGGATATGGTTCCCCAGTCCATCGCTCTCGGGAAGGTAGGTTATTGCCGCTTTTTGGCTGTCACCGCGGGGCCCTGCTTGCTAACACGCTTGTCAAGAAACCACACATCATCGTCGCAACCCCCGGTCGACTGCTGGATCATCTTGAGAAAACCAAAGGCTTCAAGCTCGCATCAACGAAATACCTCGTCATTGATGAGGCTGATAGGCTTCTAGGTGAGCCATCCTGCTTGCACAGCGACCCAACCAGCCTCAATAGCGTGGGACTGACAGGTGACCAGACATGGACTTCGGTCCGATTCTTGACAAGCTGCTGAAATTCCTCCCAAGAGAGAGGCGTACCTTTCTCTTCAGTGCCACCATGTCATCCAAGGTCAGCCCTAGCATTCATCTTTTTGCGCATGCCTTTACTGACTCCACCCAGGTTGAGAGCTTACAGAGAGCCAGTCTACGTGATCCTCTGCGTGTGGCTGTGTCGACGGGCAAATACCAGACTGTTTCTACCCTTCAGCAGTACTATGTGTTCATTCCCTTCATGCACAAGGACATATACCTGATCTACCTGGTCAACGAATTTGCTGGCCGAAGCACTATCATATTCACCCGTACCGTGTATGAGACGCAACGAGTGTCTCTGTTGCTACGTTCCTTGGGCTTCGGAGCCATTCCTCTTCACGGTGAGTGACTACTGCGACGCTTCATAGGTGTTTGCGCCAAGTCTCCAATTGCCTTAGCCAAGCAAGGACTCCGGGCTGATTGAGTGACTAGGTCAACTGTCCCAGTCCGCTCGTTTGGGAGCTTTGAACAAGTACAAGTCAGGGGCTCGCGATATCTTGGTGGCCACAGACGTTGCAGCCAGAGGTTTGGATATTCCAAAGGTGAGCAAAGACCCCGCGAACTTTGGCCGTGTCTGGTGTTTGTTATACTAAAACATTTCAGGTGGACGTGGTCATTAATTTCGATCTCCCTGGCGACTCCAAGACGTATGTGCATCGTGTCGGGCGAACAGCCCGAGCCGGCAATGCTGGACAGGCTGTAAATCTGGTGACACAATACGACGTCGAAGTCTACCAACGCATCGAAGCTGCGCTCGGTAAGAAATTGAAAGAGTTCGCGACAGAGAAGGACGAAGTGATGGTGTTCCGAAAACGAGTGGAGGAAGCTCAACGCCACGCTCGGAACGAAATGAAGAATCTGCTTGAGGACCGCGGCAAGAAGGGCGCGGTGCTGAAGGGCAAACACTCGGCGAAGGGCGGGAAAAGACGACACGATGCCATGGATGCTGAAGAAGGCTAAGCAACCACGTAGGCCAGTCTTCTCACTTCGTCGAGGTGCAGAAACCGGGACGCCCGGTTTAGGCCGGAGATCGCTCCGAGCTTTCGCCATTCGAGCACCCAGGGAGCAGTGTAGGAACCAGTGCCTTGGGAAACCGTCTACTTCTGCAACACGCAAGTACAGTCCAATCAGTGTGCTTTCAACCGGGCTCGCAGCAGTCCTTCTCGACTGGCCAGTACTTCCCCTGGGACACCAAGAACGGAGCGTTATTAGTCGAGGATAAGTTGAGAGGCACATACACGCCAAACCATGATGACGGTGTCATCGGCAGCTGTAGTGGCGCCCATGGGTGCTGTCACGGTGCATCCGCACTGGTGTTCGTGCATACCGTACCTTACCTAACCGTCATTTGAACGACTCTTGTTTGTCTTGGACTTGCCCATATATATGACAGCGGTGGGCGTCAGCTTTACCCAGTGAATTCGTATTGCTTGGCATGCTGTTTAAGTATGCCGTGCGTTCGCAGCAGTGCATAACTCTTGAGCAAGTGTCAAGCAGCGTCCTTTCCAGCCAGACTACCTACAGTAGTTGTATGGTTTTATGCGCGATCACAATTGTCAAGCAGGACGATTACGTCAAAACAACTGGGTGGTCCTTGGGCATTGATCTTCAGACTTCAACTCTGGTTCTCTCTGGTTGATCTAGGCCAAATCAGTATTGCGGAGCGTTATAGGTTGACGAGCTTGGGGTCGGGTCCAACGTTTCTTCGGAATGCCAATCTCCATTTCCTCATGCAACATGGCGGCTTCGGGGGCCCTTGCGCAATTTTTCCATCAAAGAGCGGCCGATGCGACGCTCGCGATGGTCAAGGGGTTGGTTGATGGTTGGCTATAGAAGAGGTGAATAGGAACCAATGACTTCCACGCTGCCGCAGTTCAGCAGGTGTTCTCCTACATTCGTCCATCAACCGATACCATGCGGCTCATCGACAACCTGCTTGTAGCCACTGCGGCGATCGCCCCCTGCGCCTCGGCACTGCTGGCGTTCCCGGGCGCGGAGGGACTCGGGCGCAATGCGATCGGCGGCCGCACCGGCAGCGTCTACCATGTGACGAACCTGGAGTAGGTGCTTAACATCTCGGACAAGCCGATCATCTGTCTAACCGTCTCCCAGCGACTCGGGCGACGGCTCGTTCCGGGACGCGGTCTCGGAGTCGAACCGGATCGTGGTGTTCGACGTGGGCGGCACGATCAACATCACGGACCGGGTCGTGGTGGCCAAGAACATCTACATCGCCGGGCAGAGCGCGCCGGGCGACGGGATCGCGATCTACGGGAACGGCATGTCGTGGTCCAACGCGGACGAGGCCATCGTGCGCTACCTGCGGATCCGCATGGGCCGGCCGGGCGACTCGGGCAAGGACGGCATCACCATTGCCGAGGGCCAGAATATGATCTTCGACCACGTCTCGGTCTCGTGGGGCCGCGACGAGACCTTCTCGATCAGCGGCGATGCGGCCAACGTGACCATTCAGGACTCGATCATCGGCCAGGGACTGGCTACGCACTCGTGTGGTGGCCTGATGCAGACGGATAACGGAGTCAGTCGTAAGCAGCACCCAGTCTTCTTTTCGGGTTCGGCGGCGAAGATGCTACAGTGCTATGCACCTGATGCGAAGCGAATCCCCAGATGATGGCCTGAGTTCGCGTGGTACTGACATTGTACGTACAGTCTTCCGGAACCTGTACATCGACAACAAGACCCGCAACCCGAAAGTAAAGGGGATGAACGATTTCCAGAACAACGTATGTCTTCCGCCGTCCTCCCCTTTCTACCCTCCCTGTCAACTCAACTAACACACCCCCTCCCCAACACCTAGGTGGTCTACAACTGGGGTTCCGGCGGGGGCTACATAGCCGGTGACAGCGACGGCGCCAGCTACGCCAACATCATCAACAACTACTTCATCTCGGGGCCGGACACGACGCAAGAGCCGTTCACGCGCGGCAACGAGAACTTCCACGGCTGTGTGTTCATCCCCTCTTCATTCCTCCTAACATACCGCCTGTCTGTCTGTCTGTCTGTCTGTCTACCTAAGCCCAGTACTAACCAACCAACCCCCCGCGCGCGGCAGACGTCGAGAACAACTACTACGACGCGGACCAAGACGGCGCTCTGAACGGGACGCCGCTGTGCGCGTCCACGACGTGCTACAGCGACATGGACATCGTGACCACGGCCTTCGACTACCCGGGGCCGGCGACGCTGCTTTCGCCCTCGGAGGCGGTGGAGCGGGTGCTGGCGGCGGGCGGGTGCTCGTACCCGTCGCGGGACGGCGTGGACGCGCGGTTGATGGCGGAGGTGGCGAGCTTCGGCACGGACGGCCAGATCGTCGAGGACGAGACGGCGGCGCCGATGAACGGGCCCGGGTACCTGGCGGGGGGCGCGGCGCCCGCGGACGCCGACGGCGACGGCATCCCCGATGCCTGGGAGCGGGAGAACGGGCTCGACCCCGAAGATGCCGCGGATGCCATGGCGGTTGGTGACGATGGGTATGCCATGATCGAGGTGTACCTCAACTCCCTTGTCGCTTAGGATGAATGAGGGAGGAGGAGAGGGCTCTTCGGACGCTCGAGGATGTATATTCTCGACCCTTTTGTGGCATCGTAGGCTAGGGCCACGGCACAGGGTGAGCACTTGGATGGGAAACTCGATAGTCGAAAGCCACATTGCCCGTTATATCATATCCGCAGTAGCTACCTCCGTGATTCTTTGGAGCAGCAGCAATCCGCTAGGCCACTGTAGAGTCAAGAGTGATCCTAAGATGACCGAGACGAGCAAGTCCTTCCTGTCCTGTCCTCCGCTTAAAGCACCGATATTCTTTCGAACAAGAAGATACTCTTCTTACAGCACGCACGGTGACAGAGAATCTATTCCCAACGCCTACGGCAAAGTACATGCGTCCCCGACCTTGGAATGAACATCCATACTCTCTTGCGCCGCTCATTGATTCACCACGGAAGCATGGCCGCTGCGAGCGAGGCCCATACTGCAGCCGGACTGGACCACATCCGCCCACTCGCTCGCTGGCCTGCTACTTACGGCCGCTGACCAGCCAACCAGAGGCGGATCGACACTTGTCACGGCCAAAGAGGCTGAGGAGCGCGTGGGGATGTGGGGGTTTAATCCATTCATTCACGATGGGCAAGTAAAAGTATGTAAAGTGAGCGGTGTCCTGGTTCCGTTCTGCGCAAGGGCATCGTTCCTCATGGATCCAGGACATGCGCAATCGACTGTATCTGGGATGGTCGGTCAATAAGTGAGTATGTGATGTGCGTTGCTACCTATTACTAGTTGCTGACAGCTTACAGTGACGCCAGGGTTCGGGCACTCTCCGTGGACTGCACGGCTAAGCATGAGCAGGTCTCCGAGTTTACTGCGCACGTACAATGTGATCCCGCCATGTAGAAGAAAAACAAGCGCTTCCCCCCGAAGCAACGGATCAAGTCTACCTGGTCGACATTACGCCGCCGCAGCCATGCCTTCCCAGGCGAGCTTCACTCTTTGGCTCCATCAGCATCAACCGTGACCGCCGCCGCCGTCTCCTCCTTGGCCTTGACGGGCTCTTCGATGACGGCCTTCGCCTTCTGAGCGGGTTCGGTATTGGCCTTGGGCGCATCAGCATCCTCGGCATCTTCTGCTTCGTCCTCTTCCTCTTCCTCCTCAAGCTCGTCCGGGTTGACTTCGTCCTCGGATCCCTCTGCTTCGCCCTCACCGTGCTCTTCCCCATTCTTGGTGACAACAGGGACGGGCTCGTCGTCCGCCGTGCCGTCGGTCGTCTTCTGCTTCTTCTTGGGCGGTGGCGCTTGTGCTACGCGATGCCGTGTCAGCCCGATGGGGTCTTAGGAACGTGAAGAGGCCGAAGAAGCTGCGCGGAACGAAGGCAAGGATGGGCAGCTTACGTTTTATGCCGTTCTCCTCTTCCTGTGCATTGTCATCGCCCTCTTCGTCGTCCTCCTCCTCCTCCTCGTCCTGGGAATCGTCATCCACTTCCTCCCCTTCTGACACGCTACGGGAACAAGGTCAGCAGTTGGACAGATGGGTCATCACTGTGGATGGTATGCAGACGTCCGAGATAAGACATGAGCACCATCTCTTGTCGCGGCAGACCTGTCCAAGGCCCATCATCAGGGCGGCTTTGGAGTGGATCGCAGAAGACTGATGTACACAATGGCATCTCTTCAATGTCCGATATACCAAAGTTAAAAGACCCAGCGAGTACTTACTACTCTTCTTCTTCCTCACTCTCGTCGCTGGGAAGAGCAACAAGCTCCTCCTCGTCCTCTTGCTTTCTCTTTCGGGTAGACATTGTGTTGATTTTGGGTAGATTGACGAAAATCTAGGACAAGAGCTGCCCTCAATGGGTTACGGGATAGGATGGTAGGGGGGTTGGTGATAGTATAGGGCAATAGAGGAGAGAGGGATGGTGAGAGTTAAGAATGGAACGGGGGGCCCTTGGGAGGGGAGGAAGGGGAAAAGGGAAAGCGAGAGGAGAAGGAACAGGAGGGAGACGTTGGCTGTTGCGCCTGGGGGGAAAGGCTACCAAGAGGGAGAGTAGGATCGATGAGCTGGGTAGCTTGGGGGGACGCGGCAGAGACACGGAGGGATGGAGGAGACCAGAGGGGGGAGCTGAGTTGGAGGAGGGGTGAGCTCTTGGGAGCTTGGGGTAGCAGACAGGTTTGGATGGCTTCCCGCTTGCTTGCTTGCCTGCTTGCTGCTTGCCTCACCTATGTTACGGCCACCCGTGCCGTCGCCCGTTCGGCATCGCTCGCCTACCTTTCCCCAGCCTCCAACCCGCGGGCAGACACCGGGGTATTGGGGAGAAGAGCTGGGAGGACATGTGGAGGGGGGAGGATGCGGAGGCCCCAGTGGCGTGTGAATGGGCGTCATGGGCGACCGGGAGGTAGTCAAGGTAGTCCGGTGCAAGCTCGAAAGAGGGACGAGACTTGTTGGAGGCGTGCGCGGGCCACAAAAGTGTATCGCAAGGTGCCTCGCGCAATCGTCCGTCGCTCGAGCCAGATACTGATCACAGCTGTAGTCGGGAGCTCTCAGGCGAAATTCAATCTTGCCAGTCTAACCCGCAATGAGACAGCAGGAAAAGTCGATGGCTGGTCGGCCTCGGGAGCTGGCTGGCGTGCCTGACAAGCCTAATGGCTGCCGCTGGACGCCGCAAAGAAGAGAAAGCTCCGAGGGCAGAAGGGTAGGCCGCAGGTTGCGTGCAGGGGGAGGGAGAGAGGGAAGATCGAGCTGGTCCGGGTCGATACCACAATACCACAATACCACACCACATCCCGCGTTGGGGGTGATTCTCAGGTGACGTGCGTACACACGATGTGCCGGAGTCCCATCCATTTCGTCGAATGTGATCCTATCAATGGTCAACTTCAGAGTGAAACATCCCAAGGGAGCTGCAATGCAAGCCTGCTGCCATGTGCTGCATGCAAGTATATCTAAGTATATCGAACATCTTGTTTCTTCTGGCCGGTTCTGCGGGCCTGTTGATAACAGAGGGCCTCTCTGATGACTGCCACAACCCCGGAGGCGTAACGGATAACCTACAGCCTGCTGTACCTGATTGGATTGGTTCATTCGTCATAGAACAAAAAGTATAGACAGATCTCTGGAAAGGCGCCACCACCCATCCAGGGGTAAACACTTGTTCCCAAGGACGGTGGGAAGATTGCTGGGCTTTCCCATAGAGAAGAGCCCCGATGAGAAAAGGGGATCAGTATGCAGTATACTGTGGGGGGCGCCGTTCAGTACAGCATGCCGCCCAAGAAGTAATAAAGCAACGGAGATGTTTAGCGCAGTCGTCGGTGCTGCAGATGAAGTAGATAGAATAGTAGAAGCACGGCCGCAACGTAACGCGATCACGGTATTACCTATGGCATGCTGGGGGGTCGGGGCTTCACGGAAGTCTTGGCTCCAAGCTCTTCACTAGGTCGTGCTTGTGCCTGAAGCAAATTTCGCAGACGCGCCGGGAAGATGGGCAAGAAGACATTTCAAAGTCATCGCAGCCGTTATGACCAAGGGTTCCTTAACGCTTCGGACACTCTGTCGGGTCCGATCTGATCTGCAGGGGCGCCCGTGTCATGGCCGTTGTATACGAACGACCGTGATTGACGTGCTAGGGACCGACAGGTGAGGTCGAAAGTCCTCGCCCGACCCTTGCGACCTTTGACCTGCTCGATGGTGGGCAGTAAGGCAGTAAGGCAGTGTCGCGGTTTGTCTGGAGACACCAGGATATTGGGGATTTTGGCAGAACACGACGGGCGACGGGAACTGCCAGACGGGTAGGGCAACGCCAGGAGAATTGCGTGGTCCGGTATCCGTACTTCACCTTCGCCGTCCACCCAAGGTTCGAGAAAGCAACACCCCCGGCGGGCGGGAAGAAAAGTTCCGCGCCGAAGAGATGAGTTTTCTGTTGGAACGAAATGAGGATGCGACAGCATTGACAGCCTCTTACGGCCATGGGATGGGACCGGTACGAGGGCAAAGGCGGTACCGTGGCGCTGTTGGCCAGTCCCGTTTGCCCGTCAGCCAGTGTACCCATCATAATGCCCACAAGATTCAGCGCATCAGCCAGCCCACAACGACGGCTGGATGAGTGAGGCAGCTGAAAGACTGAAAGACTGAAGGGCTGAGGCCGCTGAGCACTCAGCTCTTGCTCGGCGGCCGATCCGGCCACGCCGTGCTCTGTTGTCCCAAGATTGATCCTAGCCCGAAGACGCTGACCCCCGTTGCTCGTTAGCTCCGACTGCGCGACTGATGACAGCGCAAGCCTGGTCGTGATGTTTCCGAAGAAAGGCACAGAGCGATGGATGTTGTAGGTGTTGGTTGTCCTTGCGTGTCGTGGTCTCATTATCACCGTCCTTGCCGTCTCAGGGAGTCAGGGGCATGTTCATGAATATCGATGCTGAGGCGCCGAGGGGCCCGGAGGAGGGCTCGAGACCTTCCACGTGGGCTTGGATTCCTCGAGGGCATCCGTGCATGTTTCTACAGCTCCATAGATAATACGGACCAGCGGCCTGGGAGTGGGATGGGTGGGCGGTCAACGTTGAGCTTGTAACCGTTTGCTCCATCTCTGCAACAGGAATCCCGACTGGCCCGACATTTCCAAGAGGCCCAGGGGAGAGAAGGGGTCTCGAGGATGTTCCTGGTTGCGACAGAGGGGGGGTCGAGGAATATTGGGGCGGTACGAGCTCCAGTTCGCCGCTTCGTTGTTTAGGCCGTGTTTACCGCCAGCTTGTGGCCACTGCAGCGAAGGCCCATATATACTTAAAAGTGGGATTTTGTAAGGCGGCCAGTCAAGTTTGTTTGCGGCCACTGGCTTGTCGCGACTGTCGGCCCCTGGTCACAGTGGCCACAAGTTAGTAGCAATAGGACCTAACTTCCGTATGAAGGAAATATCGACGAAAACCGGATCAAAAGTGGCGCGATAAGTACCGAGTCTGTTTATAGCCATAAGCCGATTTTAATCTCCATGTAGATTTTAAGCCACACCGCACCACATTTTGCATAAAAATCTATTTTCGACTTATGAAAAAAGGGGAAAAGATACCTTTGCCGATCACCTGTGTGGCCACAAGCCGGCGGTAAACACGGCCTTACCTGACGTATTAGCCGTCTTCAGCGCCCCGAGGTGCGACGGAAGACGATGAGTGGCTGTCTACCGCACGGCGGACTAGGTATTGACAATACCTAGGTAGCAAAAGGGTAAGTAAGCCGCCTCTGACATCATCCGGTGATTGGGCTTGATTGGATTTGATTAGATGGATTCGGTCTGAGGCAGCGCGAAGCAAGGGCGTCTAGGCGTGCGACGGGATGCTGGGCAGTGGGCGCAACAAGGCTGTCAAGCTGTTGATTTTGACACTTCTTCCCTTGCTTCCATGCTTGCTCGACAATGGCATCCTGGAGCGTCCTCGCTCGCTGGGCAAAATGGGCCCGAAGAAGCAGGACGGCTTCTTTCTGTGTTCCATGTCATTTCCTCTTCTGGAATGGTGGACCGCTATCCATCCAATCATCGTCATCTGTTTTGTTACCCATTTCCTGTCAGGGCAAAAGGGCAAATCACCAGCAGGGGCAGGGTTCTCAGGAGATTCAAAAATCCAGGTCGGGTTGTTGGCGATGACCTTTAACGTACGCCGTGGATCCCTGTAGCTCTTGGTCGTCGGGACTCGTGACGCCGTTCAGTTGGAATTCTTCACCAGAGCAAATCTATTTTCGATTCTCCATCCCAGAAAAAAAATGTCATCAAGATGTCAAGTCTCGCGCATGGCGGCCGATCTACTGGCGAAATTCTCTGCTTTGCTGACACCTAGCGCATGAGAATTTGTTCTCGGACGGGAAGAGCCGAGAGCCAGGTCTAAGGTAGTTGTCTGGCGCGAGATGAGATGACAAGACGGGCCACGATGGCACTGTGGAAGGTGGAAGGTGGAAGGTGGAAGAGCAAGGAAGACTGGCGAGACGGGTACCTGAGCCGTCTGCCGTCACTCGCTAGGATGGCGCTTACCCCAGGTGCTTGGGAAGGAATCACTGAACCTGGGCGACGGTAAGGTGAATCTGCACTGCAGCTTCAACGGCCGGTACGGTACGGTAGACTTACCTTAGGGCGATGTAAAGATGTCGCTGTAATTGCGGCCGGCATGCCGACTTATGCCCCCAAATGCACCCAATGCCCGCCCCTAAGGCGGCCCCATTCTGGCCATTCCCCTGCTTGGCGTGGCCCAGTGGCACCTGGTCATCGCAGGTCGCCTGCTAGGCCTCCTTGCCGAACCAGAATTTCCGTGTTATGATCATGGGCCTGCGAAGGTGTCAGGTCCGTATTCTGCAGCCCTGTCGTTCCCTGAGCCTAGCAGTATGTCACGCTTGTCACGGCACGGGGGCAGTGGTTGCGCTGCCACTCGCCGTATACTGGTACGAGTCGCGGCGCGATGACGATCTCTCGGAAGGCTTGCCGTTCATTGGCCGCGTGCTGGAGGTAAACAGAGGGTGGCAGAGCATCAGAGACAGCCCTGGAGACAGCTCTGGGGACAGGCCTGGAGACAGCTGGAGGCAGTGAAGACCTGACAACCTGACCTGACGGAAGGTAAAAGTCGGGAAGGTACATGCGCACGCTAGTAATCTTAGGCAGCGGCCGTGGTACCTGCAAAGCTGCACGTCCCGCGGGTGCGCCCTGCAATTCAATTTTCATTGGGCGTCTCCAGCTCCTTCGTCGCCCACGCCGTTCAACCCGTCCCCGTCCAGGCCGTCCACGCATCCACCGCTACGAGTGCTCCCATCGCTCATGAAATTCCTCTCCTCCCTCGTCACATCGCATCCCATCCGTTCACTCTCTTTTTTGTACCACCGCGATCCCTTCTGTACTCTGTACAATCTGCCTGCCGGCCCCTACACTCCTTTGCACTCTGCATCCTGCCCGGTCGGACGGTCAAGACCCCTCCCGGAATCGATACGATAGGTGCGATACGGCACACGGCACACGGCACCGTAGTACCCCAGAGCTTCACCGGCCTCGGTCTCCAGCCCTCAAGTCTTCCTCTGTTTGTGGAAGGACCGACTGGGACGCCCTCGCCCTTTCCCGTTCTCTCTTTCTTGCTCTCCTCCGTCATCTTGTCTCGTATTGGTGCATGCGAGGCTCAGACACGCATCTCTCATCCCGCTTCTTGTCCACCGGATCTTGGAACCTCAGCTTCGCCCGCGCGCGTTGCTTCTTCCGCCCAGTCTTTTGCGAATCCTCCAGTCCAGTCCAGTCCTACCTCTGTTACTCGCCCGTGTGAGGATGGACGGTTCCTGAATTCGACCCATTCATTTACCCCCTTACGGATACTTTGATCCAAGTAGATACGCCGCCGTACTTTGTTCGCAAACGGGCTATCGTCGCAATCGTTTTCATTCGAGTCGTTTCGAGTCGTTCGAGTCGCCGCCTCTCGTTTCCACTTTTCCTCAGTACTCGTCCGCCGAACTCGATGATCACGTCCGTCAGAGCGATATAGCGACAGCTCGTGGCCTGGGAAGCGGAGGTTCGAGACAGAAGGGGACGAAGGTGAAAAGAGGTGGAAGTGCTGCAGTCCCGGGTCTCGTCCATCATGGCCGTCTCGCAAGACTCGCCCTCCGGCCCGATGGCCTACCCGAACATGCAGCTCCACGGCCAGCAACACCACCGGCTCCCCGCTTATGCCCATCACCAAGTGTCCGAGCCCGACTCCAGACCGGGTTCAAGCGCCAGCGGCAGCGTGAGCAGTGGGCCGCGGCTTCGACATGAGCGCAGTGTGATGCTGAGAGAGTTTGGGGCCTACCCGCCCCGAGCCCAAACCCCAGATTCGAAACAGACCCCGGCCCGGCCACATGTTCCAGCTTCTACTGGCCCTACCTTTGTTCCCTCCAGCCTGCATCCGTACAGCCGACCACACGACGACGGTCCTACCTCTGACTTCCACCATAACCAGCTTAACGCCCACGCCCACGCCCACGCCGTCGCCCACGATCCTTACAACCATCCCGCGGGCCCGACTCCCAACACCACCTTCACTGCTTACTCTCCCTACACTGCCTACTCTCCCACCAGCACTCAATTCGCCAGACTTCGCTCTGCCTCGCCCGGCATTGCATCCGCTCCCATCTCGCCCGTCTCCCCACGATGGGACTCGCTTCCACCCGGCAGAAGTCCTGGCCCTAACCTAATACCTACTTCCACGCCGTCTTCGCCCGTGCGAGTCAGGCACCCCCACGATTCGGCGAGATCCATACAGGACGCACCCTGGAACAGTGAATCGTCCGGATACCAGTCGAGAGGCGGTTCTACCACCCCCTCCGTCATCAGTCAAAACACCAACGACAGCGCTGTCTACGTCGGCAACTTCTCCAGACCTGGCATCCCAGGCGCCAAGCCGCCACAATACGATAGCCTACGCGTCGGACCTCCGAGTCCACACCAGCCCGAACCCTCCCTGGGGGACATGGTCAACGACTATCCCCAAACTTGGCCACGCCCTCGAGGGCCTTCCATCTCTTCCAACCGATCGGCAGCTACCTTCGCCTCCCTGCCTGTGCGCCCGCCTCCCGATCTTCACGTCCGCGACAGCCCCCGCTCTAGAGGCCGACAAGCGCATCCTCCGGTGACCCGCGTCCCCTTGACCTACGGCCGTGCGGAGAGCAACGGGCCCAATTCCCGCGACTACCTCCCGCGCATGGCATCGATGCCCACGGACGAACTTCGTAACAGCTATCGATCCCAAGTCTCCGAATCTACTGGCCAGAATACCACGGTCACGGAGAGAAGCAGCATTGTGACAAAACGCAGCTCGATCGTGTCGGTTTACGAGAACGTCGACGAGGATCTCAGTGTAGAAGACGTCATGGGAATGTACGAGAAGGGCTTTGGAGACGATTCGGGAGCAGAAGACATCGAAGATAACGAGTTTGAAGGATCAAGGCCTTCGACACCAGCTTCACTACAGGCCAAGAGAAAGACGGCCATGTTGGACGCGTTGGACGGTCCCCTCCTGAAATTGCAATCCACTAATCGCCTGTCGCGGGTCGCCCGCGCCTCCCGGAGCCTGTCCGGTTTCGATCTGCCCAAGAGCCCTGTCAGTCCACACACGCCTGATAACCCAACCAGCCCTGGACTTCCCACTACCCCGACGAGCCAGCGAGCCCCAAGCAGTCCGATGAGCCTCCGTGCTCCTGGAACCCCCGACAGCCTGCCGCGCCCGCAGACATCTGCCCCATTGAGAAGGCCGCAGCCATCCGCCACCTTTCCCGGCCCTATGCCCATGGCTCGGGAATCGACCTCCATCCTCGAGCCACCCAGCGTGATTACGTATACCCCGGAGCCAGAACAAGAAATCCGCGCATCGGAGGAAACTACGAGGACCGTTGAAGCCGACGAGTCGGATGAAGAGAAGGCCGATTTCGAAGCCCCGCCGCGTCCTACGCGACAAGCTACCAACATGACCAGCATGACCAACATGACCAACATGACGACGGTAAACGTCGACGACCGGGACCGATACGGCTTCCGGAAGAGCAACCAGTACATCACTCGTGAGCAGTTTGACGACTGGAACAAGGGATACACGGAATACCTGGCCAGAAGGCGGAAGAAGTGGCATTTGTTCTTGAAGGAGAACGGACTTATGACCGACACGCCGAACCGGTTTCCTCCCCGGTCGAATAAAGCGAAGCGCTTTGTCCGGAAGGGCATCCCTCCCGAATGGAGAGGAGCGGCTTGGTTTTACTACGCCGGCGGCCCAGCGATCTTGGCGAAGCACGCGGGCACGTACGATCAGCTCCTGAAGCAGAAAGCCAAGGACGTGGATATCGAAGCCATCGAACGAGACCTGCACCGCACATTCCCCGACAACATCAACTTCCGATCCGTGCACCGGGCGGCGGATGCCAACAGCCATGCCGTGAACCGCCACAGCCAACAGACTCTCCGGGATGCGGCGGATCTGTCTCGGAACCCGGTAGAGTCGAGTATGATCTCGTCGCTGCGCCGGGTGCTGCGGGCCTTTTCGCTGTACAACCCCCGGATCGGCTATTGCCAGTCGCTCAACTTCTTGGCCGGCCTGTTACTCTTGTTTGTGGAGTCGGAGGAACACGCCTTCTGGCTGCTTAACATCATCACCAGGGTATATCTTCCCGGCACGCACGAGATGAGCCTCGAAGGCGCCAACGTCGACCTTGGGGTCCTGATGTCGTCCCTCCGCGAGACTATGCCGCACGTGTGGGCCAAGATCGGCGGCGAGTTGGACGGGACGGATGCGGCGCGACCCAAGGGCCGACGGGGCAAGTACCGCGGGGAGCCGGCGCGGCTGCCACCCATCACGCTCTGCATGACGGCGTGGTTCATGAGCTGCTTCATCGGCACGCTGCCGATCGAGACGACGCTGCGGGTGTGGGACGTCTTCTTCTACGAGGGCTCCAAGACGTTGTTCCGGATCGCGCTGGCAATCTTCAAGGTGGGCGAGCCCGAGATCCGCGGCGTGGCAGATCCTATGGAGATCTTCCAGGTGGTGCAGACGATCCCGCGGCGCCTGCTCAACGCCAACGCGCTCATCGAGGCCTGCTTCAAGCGCCGCAACGGCTTCGGCCACCTTAGCCAGGAGACGGTCGAGCAGAAGCGACAAGAACGGAGAGCGCACGTGAAAGAGGAACGCGAGAAGGTGGCCAACGGCACGAATGTCGTTACGGTTTCGGCGGAAGGCAAGAGGAAGGGCAGCATGTTCAACCGCCGTCGCTGATACCTACGGTACTCTTTTGGACGGGCCATGTCTGCTAGAGTGGCTGGTCCCTTCTGTTTTTTTTCTCTCTTTCTCTTCTCGATGGAGCAGAACAGAGCAAGCCGGAATTTGCCCGGCATATGGCAATCTTGCCTATACAACATTGTTGTGAACTTGAGACACATCCCACATCCCACACCCCACATCCCATATCCCAGCTGGCGTTTGTTTGTTTGGTTGGTTGGTTGGTTGGTTGGTTGGGTCTGGGTTCCTTCAACTCACGACGTTCTACGAATTTAATGATCTTCATTCCGCGCATTCGCATCGCATCGCATGGAACAGGGCAGGAGGGAGGAAAGAGGAGAAAATTGCCCGCCATCCCTTGTCGGTTGGCGAGGATTGTACATTATACACATTGCCAGAACAGAATATGGCTTGTGAAAAGAAGAGACTGAGAGAGCAACAGAGAGGAGTAGATATATTAAACTGGCATACTACATACTTGCATTAGAGCGAGCGATCGATCCTTCGTAAGGTAGCATCAAGAGAGAGAGAGAGAATGGAAAAGGCGTTCAATGTCATGTCACAACAATAGCAACACAATACCGAGCTGGACACTGATTAATCATGAGAACATGTGTATTCTGTTTTTCTTTTGATTTGGAATTTGGACTCTAGGCAAGTATAAACAGACGGAGAGCAGTGTTACTGCCATTCCATTCGACACGGCATGAATCTTCTTGAAGTGCATTACAATTAATTACAAGCTTCCGTCCGTCCGTCCGTCCATCAAATCCGTAACCAGTACCGCGCACGCAACCAAGGCTGCTCCATTTGTGGTTGTCTAGAGTAAGTAGGCGGGGAAAATCGAGCAGGATGGAGTAATATGCTATTCCTTGTGCGTGGACAGCTCTTGATCGCAGCAGAAACACCAGGGACGACGAAGTCGCATGGAGACGCGGTCCGGCTCGGCTTTCGAGGCCATCATCCTATGCTCGGGACCAGGACAGGGACCGGGACCGGAAGCCTTCCCATCTGCGCCCAAAGCGATCCCCCCTCACTCTGGGGCTCTCGGGAGTGGGCTCTCTTGGCCGGCATACACAAGGTACCAAGGCAGATAGATCCACAAGGAAGTTCTTCTGCGGCGCTCACTTGGCACCGGCGGCGGCACCCTTGGCGTAACTGGCAACGTACTGGCGGGCGTTCTTGTCGAACAGCTCGCGGTTCTCGCGGTACTCGTCGGCGATGCGGGCCTCGAGGGGGTCGTCGGGGTTGGGCTCGACGAGGAGCTGGCGGACGGCCTCGAGGACGCCCTTGACGCGGCCGGCGGGCTTCCAGTTCTCGGGCTTGAGGGCGGCGAGGCAGACGTTGCCGGCGGCGTCGTTGGTGACGTTGGGGTGCCAGATGCGGGTGGCGAAGTGGACGGCGGGCGCCTTGAACGGGTAGTCGGGCGGCAGCGTCAGCGTCAGCGCGAACGTCCCGCCCTCGTACGGCGTCGCCGGCGGGCCCGCCAGCGTGATCGTCCACTTGTGCAGGTTCGCCTCGTCCGGCAGCGAGATCGTCATCCCCGGCGGCGGCGAGGCCGTGCATTCTTGCAGCTCCTGTTGCGATGGCCGTCAGCGCGCGGGACGAGATAGGGGTCACAAGTGCAGGTGGGAGAGCTCAGGAGAAGAAGAAGCAAGAGTGGAAGAGTGGGATTGAGGCAAACACACCTTGCTTATGCGCTTCTGCGATGCGGCCATGGTGACGTGACCGTGGGCGTCTGCTAAACGGAGAGGCTAAGGTAGGTCTTGGGTGGGTTGCTTGGACCGGTGGACGATGGCACGGCGGGTGTTGCAGAGGACGACAGTCAGTCGTGGTTGCGTCGTCGGATGTGAAACAGACGAAGAAGAAGAAGGCAGAAGAAGAAGAAGAAGTGGAAGTGGGGGAAGAGTGGATGGCTGGGGAATTCAAGTCTTATACCACAGCCGCTGAGCAAACGCTTCGACCTAGAGGAGGACTGAGATAGATGATGGATGATGAATGGCGATGGCGGGGTGTTTCTGACCACTGCTTTAAGAGCTCCCCTTTAGGCAGCTCAGGTGGGGCACCCGGATGACCGCCCCTCACTGCCCTGTGCTTTAGCTGTCCCCGCAGTGAGTGACGCCCACTCGGATCAGTCCTGGTCCAGGCCATGGATCCCAACCTCTGTGGACCAAACGACAACACTTCCTTAACAAACCCTGTGGCAGACCATACATTCTTTCCTTGCTAAGTAGGTAAGCATGTCAATTCGCATGAAGCCATTGTAACTCCACTATAACCATGACCAACAGGTTTCTGATTAGGTACTTCACTGCATACCTTAGGTACCTACGATGGTTCTCCATGGGGTACACTTGCTCGGGTCTGCCTAGATGCTTGCCATAAACTTCGGGAGTTCAACATCCTCGATTGCCTGGCTCTCTATTTCCTTGGCTCTAGGGATGTTGTGATGAATCTCCGTTGGGCTATCCTGCTTCCAAGCGGCATAGCAGTTGGATTCTTCCAAGCGCGTCTCGGGATGCAGTCCCATGATGATAGGTGTCTTCGCCGTGCCGTATTGTATGTAGCCCGCTAAAAGCAAACAACAATTCAGAGCCTCTCAGAAGGGTTTGGGAGTGATCAACCATCGGCAAGCACTCGGGTCCAGTCAAACTTCCTCCAGCGCTTCTTGAAGCCCTCCGGTCGAGCATCCGAGCGGTGCCAGCGTCCCTGCTTCTTGATCACCTGCGGCTCCGCGTCCAGCATGCCCCCCAGCACCTCCCTCGCGAACAGATCGCCCCGAGGCCAGCGGTTCGCGTCTTCCACCACGTGGCCCAGCCCGCCATCCAGCGAGAACCAGGCGTGGAAGTAAGGCATCTCCTTGGCAATCGACCGTCGGAACGCGAGCTTGCCGAGTCCGTCGCGCGCCTTGGCTCCGGTGTCGATGATCTTGCGGTGCTGCGCCCACTCCTCGTCCGCTGAGAGGATGGCCTCCTTGAAGAAGGCCGGCGCCGTGTCGCCCAGCTCGTAGGGGATCGGCACCGCGTGCATCGCCGCGTGTAGATGCCGCTGCGGCGCCGCTGCGTTCTCGTAGAAGACCACCTCGCGTCCTTGCTCGTGGTACATCCGCGTCAGGCACTTCATGAAATTGCGAATCTCCTCCCACTCGTCGTCGTCGCACTCCAGCAGGTTGGTGCGGTGTTGGATCGGCACGATCACCGCCCCGCCCTCGCTCAGCTCCGGCTCCGTCGGCAGCGTCAGGAATGTCCGTGTGGCCAGCGAGATCACCGGTGCCACCGGCGGCTGGTTGCGGTCTTCGTTGTGGCACAGCTGGCACCGGTCCAGGATCTTGTTGATCTTCTGGAATTCGCTGACCGCCGCGTTCTTCAGGTTAACCTCTGATCTCTGCACCCGTCTTGCCAGTTTCTCCGCGTTCTCATCCATGTAGTCCAGGTCGTTGTCGTACTTGCCATCCTTGGCGATTCGTTCGGCCAGTCGTAGCCCATCGCCCTGGCCGCGGGTCCGCCGCTCTTCGCGCACCATGTCCTCGATCGTCATGTCGTCATTCTGCTCTACAAGACCTCGCTCACGCCCCCGCTTCGTGTCAACTGCCTTGGCCTCGCCACGAGTGCCAGCGAGCATACGGTTCTCCATCACGTTGAGGACCACAGCCTCTGGGCCCTTGGAAACAAACGCTGCCGCTGCCTGGTTGTATTCGGCTTCCAGCTTGGCCGCGTCTGGTGATTTCTTGAGCTTCGCCTTCATCATCTGCGCCTTCAATCGATTGAGTGCGGTTTGGTCTAGTTGGGCTCCTGTGTGAGAGAAGGCATTGTCGGGAATCACCGTACCCTGGTCCAGCCCAGTCGCAGCTTCAGGTACCGGTGACTCCTTTCTCTTTTCGCGCAGTCCAGCGTTGAGTTTCCGCTCCTCGAACAGCTCGCCACTGGGCTTCTCCTTTCCGACGTAGCCCTGACCGTAGACCTTCCTCCGGTCCATTTCGATCTTCTCCTCGCGCGCATCATCGAACTCGCGCAAGTTGCCGTACCTTTCCATGGCCACATCTTCCACGGGGCGGCCTGATTGTTCCGCGGTATTGTACACGCCGTTCAGTCTGGTCATTCTCCACTGTGAACCCTTGTCTCCGAAGGTGTAGGATACCTCGTGCTGAGCTGGCATTTCGAGCTGATCCAGAGACTTGCCGCTATTGAGCCGCTGCAGTTCCGCCGCGTTGATCTCCCTTGCATGTATGTCTCGCCGGGGCTGTTCCTTTGGTTTTGGCGGGGGCTGCGTCTTCTTCGCACCTTTCTGGGTGTAGTCGATGTCGAGCGCAGAAGGCGCAGTCATCCAGGAGTCTCGCACCAAGGGTTCGGAACGTGGTGGCTTCTCGAAATCCTCGGCGGGTATCTCTTCGTCGGGTAGAGGGAGATCTTCTTTGGCGTCGGTGTTCTTCAAGTGGGAGTGCCGACCCAACTCGCCCTCCGCCTCACGGTGTCGACGGAGATCGCCGCGACGTCGTTCCTCGCGATGATCGGATTCTTCTCTGGAGTGGCGGGAACGCTTGCTCCGATGGCCGGCTTCGTCTTCATGGGCGCCTTCATCTCGAGATCTGCGGCGTCGGTGGCGATGCGTATCGCGGTCGTGGTCACGGTCGCGATCGCGTTCGCGTTCTTCAGACGGATGCCGGCGGTGGTGATCGTGGCGATGATGGTGTTTGTGTTTTCGGTGATTCCTCTCCTCGGTACGCTCCCGGTCAGCTTTCTCAGCCGCCAGGGATTTCTCAAACTCATCTAGACCATCCATCTTGACTGTTTGCGCCGTGTGGAATGGAAGTGGGCAGGGAATGCTCAGATGATCAAGGCAGGAGCGCTGCACTGCACGCGTTGCCAGGAAGAGTGACGACACAGCGTTGATAGTTGCATCGCCCCCCTTTAAGGGATAGATAACGGTATAACGCGGCTGATGTATACCGCTTCAATACATATCTCCCACTATCTAATCGCCTTTTCATCTCTTCCTGTAAACGCTGGCCATGCAAACCTACCTAATCAGTGCTCCCACTGCCTAGGTAGAGGATTAAAGGAGAAAATGGTCTTGATTTAATCTGTTGTTGGCGTTGAAGTTACACATCTAACCTTGCTCAAGTGTTGCATAGAGTGTAAAGCATCACAGTGAGAAGGAACAAAATGTCAAAAGAGCAGGCCAGCAGAGGATTCGATCCCCCGACCGGACATGACTGCGCAGTAATGGGGCGCTAAGCGAGTAACTCAGTGGCTTGGGGACCGGGTGCACACGCTTCACCCCTCGGCCATCCGTCGCTTGTCCCCCACCAAAGTCCATTTCCCTCCTCGCCCCACCAACCTTTCTCGCGCTTGTAATTTTCCTCGAGACTACATCCCGCGCTTCACCTTCGCCCTCACTTACACACCCACCCATCCAATCATCTACGATTCCACGCCTTGACGATTGCTTGATTCGGCCATGCGCTGTTGTTGGCGATACCCATTCCCTTCTGAGCAGACCGTCAATTCCTGACTGCCCTGTCACCGTTAACCTGATCTTCACTTTCAGCTGATTCTCTGCCCGCCCCGGTGTTCTCCTCCCAACGGAGAGCTTCTCGGGGGGTTGCGCGCCGCCACCATTGTCACCATTGTCACTTGACAACACTTACACCGTTCATTCGTTCACCCACCTTCGACTCATTCACCGATAATACCACAGCACCGAGCTGGGCTTTTGCACACGTCCACGGCACCTGGCAACGTCTTCCTTGCTTTTGACTTCGTCTTCTACAGACTTGTCTTCTCTCAAGTCACCAACATGTCCTCTTTCATCAAGCCGTCCAAGGGCGTGAAGCCCAAGAGCGCCTTTCAGATTCGACCCCGAGGAGCTGGCTCCAGTATCGCTCGTGACCGCATCGAGGCTCAGAGAGCTTCCAGCATGGATCCCGTCTCTGTACCACAACCTGGTCCTTCGTACGGTGCCACTAGTGCCACTCCGAAGAAAGGCAACTCCTGCCCCAACCCGCGATGTCCCAACCCCTCTGCTCCGGTCACCGATGGCTTCTGTTCGGCTTGTGGTCGTGAAATCGACAGCTCCAACATTGTTGCTGAAGTCCAATTCGGCGAGACTTCCTCAGGTGCTGCCATGGTCCAGGGTAGCTATCTTGCTGCCGACCAAGGTGCCTCCAGACCCATGGGTCCTGGCATGCGACGTCTCGGTGGTATGGTTGGTGACAACCGAGAGAAAACCATCCGTGAAGGTATGTTGAGAAGCCCCACGCATCGCCCTGTCCCGAAACCATAACAGAAAACTGACCATATCTTCAGCCAGGAACATGATGTGGGGATTCCGCTCCCGCTTGAGAAACATCAGCGAGGGCACTATTGAAGCTGCCATCATGATCTTCAAGCTGGCTCTGTCCGAGAATTGGCTGCAGGGCCGTGGCATGGATAAGGTTGTCCCCGTCTGTCTCTATACTGCCTGCCGCAGAGAAGACCGATGCGATGTCATGCTCATCGACTTTGCCGAGCTTGTTCATGTAAGTTTCCGATATTCCTTTTCTCGTCCACTGGATACTGACAACTCGCCCCAGATCAATGTCTACGAGCTCGGTCATGTCTTCAAGGACCTCAACACCATCTACTCTTTCCAGAGCAACAACGTCAGATCCATCATTCCCGAGGATCTTATCATGCGGTTCGCCGAGAAACTTGACTTTGGTGACTTCACCAACAAGGTTGCTGCCGATGCCACTCGATTGTGCCAACGTATGGGCCGAGATTGGATGGTCATCGGTCGTCGTCCCTCGGGCATTTGCGGAGCTTGCCTTCTGATGTCCGCTCGCATGTGGAACTTTCGTCGCACCATCAGGCAAATCGTATACGTAGTCAAGGTGACTGTCTCGACCATCCAGGAGCGTTTGGACGAGTTTAGTGTCACAGAGAGCAGCGATCTCTCGATCGAGGACTTCCTCCACCAGGAATTTCTCGAATCCCGCCATGACCCGCCTGCCTTCTACAAGCAGACCGCCGAATGGCAGGCCAAGAAAGCGAAGGGGGCCGGCAAAAAGCGAAAGCGCCCTGTTGTGGATGTTGGGGATGACCTTCATGACGAGATGGTTGATGGGGTCTCACAAATCTCGACAGACATGCCCCCTCCCCCTATCCCCCGCCCGGCCCCCGACACTTCCAAGTACCGCCAGGTCAACGAATTCCTGCCCCGGTCGTTTGACAGCGACGCCAACCAAGACATTGTCGTTCAGTTCGACCACACCGTCTTGCCGAAGCCCGCACCCAAGGTCAGCCATGCCGAGAAAGCCGTGATGGATGGCTTGCGCGATGCAGACCCCAACAGTGAGTCGGCCTTGGAAGAACTAGTGCAAGAGCATGGTGATGATGCAGCAGAAGCCGGTGAGGAGGAAGAGATGGAAGAGACGGGCAAGAAGCGAAAGGGTAAGCGACGCCGCCAGAACGAGCCGGAAGGGCAGCTCTTGCTCTTCAACGAAGAGTGGGAACGCGATGAGAAAGAACTGGAGAAACAGATCACCGAGGTCATCAACGATCCGCATAGCGACGCGCATCGCAAGGCCCTGGCCACTGCGGCCAAGTTGGCCGTGATCAAGGCCGAATGGGCACGCGCTGCCCTGCCAAACCGCAACCTCAGCATGAACGCGATCATCACGGAGGACGAGTTCGCCGACGACCCGGAGGTTCAGTTCTGCGTACTGACCGCAGAGGAGGCCAAGTGCAAGGAGGACATCTGGATGAACGCCAACCAGGACTGGCTGCGCAAGCAGCAGGAGAAAGAGTACCGGAAGCAACTGGAGGCGCTGGGCCCGCCCAAACGGCGCCGCAACCGGGTCAAGCGGCCGCGCATTGGCGAGGGCCAAGCCTCGCCCGCCGAGAGCGCCGAGGAGGCCATGCACCAGGCCGCCAACCGCCTCGTCCCCGGCACCAAGCGTATCAACTACGACGCACTCACCAGCTACTTCACCAAGAAGAAGAGCCCCGCCGGTCCCGGGTCGGCCGCGTCCCGCCTGGCCAGCCGCGCGGGCAGCGAAGTTCCCCGCGACTCCGTCACCCCCGACGTTCCTGCCACTCCGGCTCCGGCTCCGGTTCCGGCGGCCAAGGTGTCGCAGACGCCCGCCGAGAAGGCGGCGCCCGAGCAGCCTGCCGAGGAAGAGGAGGAAGAAGAGGTGGAGGAGGAGATCTACGAGGAGGAGGAGACGTTCGATGACGGCCCCGGCTACGACGAGGAGGATTGGGATAACGGTGACGAGGAGGAGGAGGAGTACTACTGAGCCGGCTTGCTCGTGCTCGTGCTCGTGCTCGTGCTCGTACTCCCAGAGGTTTTCCCTGGACATCGAGTTGCCGGGGAGGGATAATAAAGCTGAGGAAGAACCCCAAGGGCTTGCTCATGCTTCCAAGGGGCTTCGGCATTCTCAGAGCCTGGACATCCACGGAACTTGCGCAGCACATGGCCTTTTTGCCCGGGCATCGGTAGTAAGAGGATTACTAAGGTACTACTGAGGACTTGCCCGTACATCCACAAGGCTTCCGCGGTCCCGACTACGACGGGAAGGACCGGTGGCAACCTAGGTAGGAAGGATGAATACTGCTGAGAAGGCTTGCGCATGCATGGATCCTCCGCAGACAAGGAAGGCGGCGAGCGAGCGAGGCGTTTGGTCCGGGATTCGGTTCGGTTCGGTGTATAGACAGACCAAAGGTACCTACCTAGGTACCTACCTACCTTGCCTAAAGTACCTACCTGCCCACGTAATCTGGGAACAACACCCGGAACGCTTGCGATGTGTTCATCATACATAGCCAAATAACGATGATCTGCCCAATGTGTTCTGCCGAGTCTTGATGTGCTGGTTGATGGATTGATTGTCTAAGGTAGCCGGGGTTTCTACGCCCAAGTGTGTTGGTTGCTGCCGGCTCTCGGGCTTCTAAGAAAGCTTTCGGTTACCTCTGACAGATCGTGGGGTTTCGTGCAACCGTGACAGGTTCGAGATAAGGTAGGCTTGGACGGATTCCCTAAGTAGGGGCTCTCATGCCCGCTTCCTAAGGTAGTTATTGGAAAGATACTCCAGTTCGCTGTAGACCTGGCATGAAAACTTGACATCACCCGCTGCCTGGATATCACTCTCGCCCGGCATCGTCAGCATGTGATTGGACCGGCATCTTCACCTGAAGTGGCTGCCTGCGGCGGTGGCAGAGACAAAGACGTGGCAACAACACATGTAGGTAGGTAGGCAGGAGACAGCCAGCGTTTCCGAAGCCACAAATCACCATCGTCGCCAGGAAACAGAGCGCACATGGAACACGGGGATGCGGGCCTCAGGCCGCGTGGTTCGCTGTGTGTATTCATCGGGGTATCTCTCGCACGTTTCCTACCAAGTTCACCCCCTCCCCCGTTCCCCGTTCGTCCGTCCTTTACTCCCTCTGCAGGACGACCAGCAGGCCCATGATGCCGAGCATGACGGTCTTGAGCCAGGGGTGCTCGGAGAGCAGGATGGTGACGTAGCCGACGAAGGGGATGTAGGCGACGACGGAGCCGATGATGTCGGCGCGGGCGAGGTAGTCCTGGCCGCGGGCGTAGAGCTCGGTGTCGTCGGCGGCGTTGTTGTCGCCCTTGGTCAGCAGCTGCGCGTCGTCGCCGCGGCCGAACTTGCGCACCACCCGGTGCACGATGGGTATGTCCTTGTCCCGCACGTTGTACACCACCACCTCGCCCACGTCCGTCTCCGCCAGCAGGTTCCGGTTCCACAGGAACAGCAGGTCCCCCCGCTGGAAGGCCGGCTCCATCGACCCCGACAGCACCACCACGATCGGGGAGGGCGAGGACGCGGCCACGCTGAGGCCTTTCCACATCTGCGGGTAGGGGGGGAAGCGAAAGGGGTTAGCTTGCAGCTGTTGCGAGAGAAAGAGAGAGAGAGAGAAAGACAAGAATTGCAGGAGGGGCACCACCGGCTGGCTGGTTGGTAGGTAGCTAAAGCAAGTAGGTAGGGCGGTCGACGTACCATGAACGCGGTCGACAGGATCAGGGCGAAGTTGAGCAGCTGGGCGGCCGCCTGCCGCGGGTTTTGCAGGCTCGACAACATGGCTGGCAGTCTATGGCGCGGGTAAATGGGTGTGGTAGATGGGTAAGAGGTAGCCGGTGGTGCTGGCCTCGAGCGCGCGGACCGTTACGTAGTTGAGGCCAGCGTGCGCGACGACGATATTCGATGCAATGAATAAATGCGGTTGAGAGGTGTCCTCTACTGGAGACTCGAGAGAGCTTCCGCGGAAGGGGAGCTGTGGCTTTGGCAGGGATGCAGCAGGGTCCACGGGTCCCTCCCCTCCCCCAGGGCACAGGGTCTGTCTGCCTTCGACAAGGTTGGCAGCTGGTGGGCGGCCGGCCACAGTGGACTGCCGCACATCTATCTGTCCACCGAAGCCCGTGTAAGTCAGTCGGCTGCCACCACTTCAACCTCAGGTCTACCGTCTTCAAACATGGTGAAAACCACATCTTCGCTACAACCGTCTTACTCAGGGTAGCCTGTTTGTCTTTGGAAAGTGCTTTGGCCCATTGGGCAATGGCTTGGTGTTCTTGGGAAGAGTTCAGGCAGTAGCAGCGCCATGAGAATTGGAGGGACGGGGGGATGGGAGTCTGGGAGATGGCGATGGCCTCGTATTGCACCTTCTCGGAAAGCCTTGTTTACCGGTGCTTTCCGTACAGTCTTTCCTACATCCAGGAACTCGTAGACATCTCGTCCTCCTTCCAAGCTTCTCCTCTCCAACGCCATACCATGTTTCGCCCTTCCGGCTCCCTTCGCCCATCATCCTCTCTACCCCGTCCTCGCAGTCCACCTACTACTCATCGCCCCCCTCCTATTGCTCGCTGGAGCCCCTTTCTTGGATCCATATTCACCTACCTGTTCCCCTCTGCTTCTCTGGTTTGAAGTGAAGCTCTCGTCAACATGGCGGACACCGACCCGCTTCTGCCGCAACCGACCCCCCGTTCCGGGGACAGCCATGTACGTATCCCCTCGTGCCTTGCCCTTCAGGTTGCAGTATGTATACTCACGTGAGACGGTGCAGCCCATCACGCTCCGGGCATGCCACTCTCCCTGGAAGGGCCTCAACCAGCAGATGCTCATGGGTGTTCGACTCCTCCTCGTCGGCTACCTGACCGCCGTCTCCGGCATCAGCCTGAAGTGGAAGCTGGAGAACGAGGATGGGCACACCAAGTGGCGCATTCCCTTCCAGTTCTCGACCGTCTCCTTCGTCATGCTCTGGGTCTACCACCTGCTCGTCACGGTCAGTCTGCCTGCCTGCCTGCCTGTCGAGCTGCGTGCCCGCCGAGACGGTACATGGGGGTTTGCTGATGTGACGCGACCTGGCAGCTCTGGACCGGCATGCATCTGTTCCATCCCCGAGCGGCCGATCCCGATGCCGAATACTACGAAGGCCATCGCATCCGCGCCGAGATCGCCCGTTTCTTGTCCCCCTCGGACAAATCCCGCAGTCCCGGCCGCCGCTTCGCCTTCAGCATGTTCTACACCACCTCGCACGTCTTCGCCTTCATGAACACGCTGATCTACTGGGGGGTCCTCGTACCGGCAGGTCACGGCGGTTTCAAGGTGCCCGAACTTCCCAACCACCCGCACGATGACCAGCCCGGCAATGCGACTGCCCTGTATGACCCGAGTGAGTAGTACCCTGTACTTGGTGTGACTGAGGCGCCATGAAGCCTTGTTGATATCGTCGCAGACAAGGGCCTCTTCGACGAAGGTGGCATCAAGCCTTTCAGCATCATCAACGTCTGGACCATCACCTCGCTGATCGCCGCCACCGAGATCTTCTTCCTCAACAGTATCCGACGCCCCACGGTGAGTGACGTCGCCTCCGTGCATGATTTCCCGCCAGCCGCCGCGGACTGACCCGAGCACAGCCCGTCGCAGGTCATATCGTCGGCGTCATGATGATGAGCGCCCTCTACCTTGCCTGGGCGGCCTTGGGCAAGATGGTGACGGGCCACGCCGGCCTCTTCTTCCTCGATCCTAAGCTCATGGGAGATGTCCCCATGGCCGTCGTGGCCGCCTGCTTTGCCTTCGTCACCATGTCTCCAGGCAGTAAGTAATTATCCTCCCTCCCCCGTGCCCCTCGCGGATGTTTAGTTGGGTGGCATGCTGATTTGCATATGGCCAGTCTTCTCGTACACGTATGGTCTCATCGCGATGCGAGAGTCCATCACTGCCAATGCCAACGCCTAGGCTAGAGCGGTGTGGTGTCTCCGCGCTGGGGGCCAGGCCTTTTGAGGAGGGCGACCGATGGCGCTGGTGGGTGGAGGAGTGTTGCAATGCATTGAAGACTTGTTGCTTCGAAGAATGTCCCGGAGAGAGAGAATAAATAGGGTTACCGGTATTCCTTCTTCTGTCTGCTCCAGCGTGGCAGTCGGGTATCTTGATTTTGGGTTTGGTTATGGTTCATGGTGTTTGCAGTAACCTGAGATTGATCGGTGCTCTGATGTTGAGTTCAATTGACGAGTTTGCCCCCCTCTCCCCCCGGGGCCAAGAGCACTGCTTCCTGGGATAGATTAAGGGTAATTGTTCCTGTACAGTGGTGAATGTGCATCTCTTCGCTCGCCTCCACCCTATGGTATCACTGGTAAGCTACGAGGGCCAGTGTTTGGCAACTCCATCTACAGGTACTCCAGCTCACGAACAGCTATCTCACCTGTTATTACATTGTTCACCCGGCCTGCCTTGAAGTGCCGAGGTAGTGCATCAGGGACCGATATACCTGCAAGAACGTGCGGATAAATAGGTAGCGGGATATGGAATCCGCCGTAGTCTCTGCTTGCTGCTCGAGCCTGTACGCCTGCCTGGGCACGAAGGGCCACGAGATCAGCCCAGGAGGAGCCGTTGATCATCTCGCACAAGCGCTCGTTCGATGGAAAGGAAGGCGAGCTCATCACTCTCAGCTTTCGTAGAGCCTCAACCGAGCATTCACCCAGGGGTTCACACGCAACAGTACGCAACGCAAGACACGTGTGTGAGGCGGCCGAATTTCTCAATTACCTCGCCCTGACCCGGCGATTTTTGCTTCAGCTGCGGGGGGAGGCGGTGTTGACCGCCACCCATCCACTAGGGACGGGGGCCTCGTCGTCGTCGCCTCCCCTATGTTGTTGGTTTTCTAGATAGATAGATAGACAGGTACCTCTAGTCCTCAAGACCGGATAGGTAGGTAGATCATCGTCCGATACCAGCTGCTGTCTCGCGCGCCTAGCGGCAACCATGCAATGGCTTTGTGGGTGTGTGTGTGGGTGTCCGAACTCATGAATGCGTAGGTGCGTACAATTTGGGTCTTCCCTTTTCTTGTTTTTTGGTGATTCCTGTTTTTGTCGCTTGTCCAGAGAAAAAGCAGTCCAAATCGTAGAGGTCGTGCCACGTTCACATAGGAGATGGAGGGGGGTAAGTAAGGTATGGGCAGCGAGAGTGAGGCGCGCGCCAGCCTGTGGTGGTCCTTCGTGTTTTTTTCCTCCCGCTTACCCCACGCCGCGAAAAGAGCAACACACAGTCTCGCCTGGCCGAAAGCAGGGTGATTCCGTCATGTGACCCCCTCGCGGTAGAAAAGCAACGCAGTTTCCAAAAGACAATTTTGCAAATTCCCGGCAGCAAGGTCTGTTCTTTCCGTTCCCCGGCGTCATGGTCCGTAAGTTTACCCCTTTTTTTTGTCGGTATTTTTGGCCGGCGGGTTTTGCCTTCGGATCAGCTGTGTAGCACGATCGTCCTGCTACCCACTGAGAGAAAACAAACCAGTGAAAAAAAAAGAAGGAACCGCAGTCCATAGAAACGCCGTGAAACGAACCATGAGGGGAGGGGAGTGGGTTGGGGGAGTTGCGAATTCGGGTCATTAGAAATGGGAGAGGCGAGAGAGAGATGGAGAGATGAAACCTGGGTCATGGACGGTCCGGTCCGTCTCATCACCCTCCCCTCTCCTCTCCCCGTGAACATCTATCATACTGGTCGGCCAACCTTAGGAGAAGTGGAGTGTTCGCTGTGGTGTGGTGTACAACAGTAAACTCTCCCAAATGGTGTTCCAATCTGACGAGACATCTGGGAGAGATGGGTGAGGGGGGAAAAAGGAGATCCGGGGTCCACGAGACTTAGGAAACAAAAACCATTCGTCGTCCCAACTCCGTTCCTCGCCTAGTATCGCTAACTTCACGTTCCAGTGTGTCCCCGTCCATGATATCCTCAGGCGACCAAGTACGTGTCCAGTCGTCCATGTGGTGGTGACCCCTCAGATGGTCCGGGGGGTGCGGGCATTGCTCATCTCGACAACGTCGTCGAGATGGTTGCACATGGCGACGAACAGGTCGAAGAACAGCTTGCCGCCGCGTTCCATCTCGGTCTGCATGGTGCCGCTCCGCTTGAACGTCTTGCGGCAGCGGATGATCAGGGCGAGGTAGTGAGCGCGCAGCCGCGAGTCCGAGTCGGGCGTGTGGTCGTACGCGTACTGCGCCGACCGCAGGATGGTGGCGACGTCGATCCCACTCTGCAGGCCCTGCTTGCGCAAGGCCAATCGCTTGAGCTCCTCGAGGCCGAACCGCTCGGCGGCGCAGTACACGACCGTGTCGCGGAGGAGACACTGGCCCACGCCGGAGACGTACATGGTGGCCTCGACCGGCCCGCGACCGCCTCGGGTGTTTTCGTGTTGCGGGTCCGGGGACTTGCCGGCGTCCTCGAGCTCCCACGAGTTGCGGTGCTTGTTGTGCACCAGGCGGGGGTAGTAGTCCCCCTTGTACAGGTACTCGAGAACGGCGGAGAAGACCTCGGGCTCCTCGTCCGGGATGGCCAAGCGCTTGCTGTTCTGCGCCTCGAGGAACTGGCCCGCGCAGGCCCGCTCGAAGTAGGGCGACTGGCACAGGACCTCCTCGTGCGCCGCGAACAGCCGCGCCTCCCGCCCGACCACGAGGGTCACGATGGGCGAGTGCAGGCTACGCTTGGCCGGCAGCGACTGCGATTCCTCCAACGACCGCTGCAATCTCGACAGCTTCTGGGGATCCCGAACGGTGCCACTGCCATTGCCGTTGTGGTGGTGCGAATGCGACGACTTCTTCAGCCTCGCCGACTTGTCCACGCGGTCCGCCGACCGGAACGAGCGCTTGAACATGGTGTCGGCGGTGATGCGGACGAGCGATAGAAATCGGTACAACGACGTGTTGGCGGCAGTGGTTGGGCGTTGGGAATTGCGCGCGTGGGTAGGCGCAGAAGTTGGCTAGAGAGCGACGAAAAGAGCGTACGCGTAGGAAAGCAACTTCGCTTCCCGGATGAGGAATAAAAAGAGAGTGTGGGAGAATGTGCGGCGGGGAGGGAGCTTGAGAGGGCGACGCACAGAGAAGGAGAGCTTGACAGGGGTCCGGGCGGTCTATCCCAGAGTCGATTCGAAGGGAACGAGCGAATGTGTCTGAGGATATCCTAATGTTGCTTTGCGACCCTGACGGCTGTGGTGGGGGAGGGGGAGTAGAAAGAAAAGGGGGCAGTATTGGAGGGGGGGTAGACCAGATATATATACTGCTGCCAGCCAATGCCATGGTTGGCGATGATACCCAGTAGCAGGCCGCGGGTAGGTATGTAAGGCTAAGGCAACCGACCGCTGTGAGGTATAGTATCACCGGCCGCGCCTATATCTTCGGGTAGCATCCGTGACGCAGTACATACATGTTTTGGAGTGTGTAAGTCGAGCCGGGCAACGTCAGACATGTCTGGGCAAATGCAGGACTGCGCACTGCCGTCAGTAACACCATGGCCGTTGTCATGACAGCCAGCCAGCCAGCCAACCAGCCAGCCGCCTTGTTTTCCTTCACCTCTGTCCTGGTCCCCTCTCACAAGTCTGCCCCGTATGGATGATATGGGCCGGTGGTCAAGCTGTCAATCGCCAATTCAGCTCCGAAGACAGCCAGATAGCCAGACAGCCAGACAGCCCGGTCAAAAGCGGATACGAACGACTGCCCCGTATCTTGATCCCTGGAAGGTAGACGAAGACAGGAAAACAAGGCAGCGTGAAAAGATACATGACTGTGAACGTGAACATGTACGCGGCCTCCAGGCAAGAACCTTGGGTTATTGGGGGCGTAAAATCCCACATCAGGTCCTGAATCGTCGCTTGATCGTATTTGGGAACGCTGATCTGCCATTGGATCTCTGAGCAGTGCGCCAAGCATCTTTGGCGCTGGACCTTTCACTGTGTCGTTTGGCCTGACCAATCTCTTTTGCTGAAATCCTAAATGTCCTGTTGAGGCTGGATGGGCGTCAGGCAGGGAGTTTTGGTGGTCTGGAATCGAGCTTCAACTGATCGATATGGACATCCATTTCTTCATGAAGATATCGAAATGTGCAAGTATACGGGGTAAGTTGCGGCTTACAGCAGATGAGTTGGTTTGGCGAAAGCTCCCATCAATGACGTTGGGAAAGATCAGAGGCGGGTAGAAGCATGGAACCTTGGAAGTTGGAACTGGAAGCTCTCCAGGTCCATTATCTTATCGCTTAGGTAGCTTATCGGTGGTTAGATGTGCCCCGCCATCCCGCCATCCTCCGTCACTTTTTCGGCCGGGCAACTTCGAGGTTGCTTCTAGCTTCGACATATTCTATCATCCCAACTGTACCTCACGCCAGTCAATCCCACCATGGCTTCCTCTCAGGCTGGCTCTTCCACCGCGGCCTCGGGCCAGCAACAGCAGCAGCAGCAGCCTGTTACCATCGTCTGCGTGGGCATGGCCGGCTCGGGCAAGACCACCTTCATGCAGCGCATCAACGCCCATCTGCACGGCCAAAAGGATCCCCCGTACGTGATCAATCTCGACCCGGCCGTGCTCAACGTCCCCTTCGAGAGCAACATCGACATCCGCGACTCGGTCAACTACAAGGAGGTCATGAAGCAGTACAATCTGGGGCCGAACGGAGGCATCCTCACCTCTCTGAACCTCTTCGCTACCAAGGTCGATCAGATCGTGAACCTGCTGGAGAAGCGCGCCGGTCCGGATCCAGCCAACCCGAACAAGAAGCCGATCAAGAACATATTGGTAGATACACGTGCGTCGTCTTTGCTCTGCTCTCTGCTCTCTGCTACCTGGCTGCCTACCGAATCATATCATGGCCACTGACCTGTTCACAGCTGGGCAGATTGAAGTGTTCGTCTGGTCGGCCTCGGGCCAGATCCTCCTCGAGTCGCTCGCCTCCTCTTTCCCGACCGTGATCGCGTACATCATCGACACGCCGCGCACGGCGTCCACCAGCACCTTCATGAGCAACATGCTCTACGCGTGCTCCATTCTGTACAAGACGAAACTACCCATGATCCTAGTGTTCAACAAGACCGACGTCAAGGATGCCAGCTTCGCCAAGGAGTGGATGACGGACTATGATGCCTTCCAGGCGGCCCTGTCGCAAGACGAGGAGGGCAACGCGTTCGGCGGCGTCGAGGGCGAGGGCATGGGCAGCGGCTACATGAGCAGTCTGCTCAACTCGATGAGCCTGATGCTGGAGGAGTTCTACGCGCACCTGAGCGTGGTGGGGGTCTCGTCGATGACAGGCCAGGGCGTGGACGAGTTCTTCGCGGCGGTGCAGGAGAAGGCGGAAGAGTTCCGGCAGGACTACCTACCGGAGTTGGAACGCAAGCGCAAGGAACGCGACGAGCAGAAGCGCAAAGCCCGAGACCGCGAGGTGGACAAGATGATGAAGGGTATGTCGCTGGCGACGGGCGAGGGTGATCCCGGCAGCAGTATTGGCAAACCGAACCGGATCGGAGACGATGATGATGTGGACGTGCCCAGCGACAATGATGACGCCGACGACTACGACGACGATGAGGATGATCGTGAGGGCCTGCAAAAGCGATACGAGGCGGCGATGGAAGCCAACATGGACTCGACCATGGACGAGGCTAGCTTTGCCAAGTTCCTACATATGCAAAGGAAAGGGTGAGGAGGGCATTGGGGCAGCACAGATGTGGCATTTGCAAGTCTTCTTTCTGTATGGGATGGCAACGCATTTGGCAAAAGGTTGGGTTTTTCGGCAGGAGTTCTTTGGGCGGCATGAATGCATGTAGTTTGGCGCATTGATACCAATTCTGGCTTGACCTGGAGGCAAATTCACGAGTTCCTGATTGATGGTTTGTCCGATCTTGAAAAGTGAAAACTCCCAAACTCCCCAATTCCCACTCTGGCTTGTGACAGACGTAACGCAGCTTTTCATGACTTTCCACCTTTGGCGTATTTCCAGTCGTAGTCCCAGCAGGCGCGTGCTCAACCCAGATGGTTGCCTAGGTATATTTAGATGGTATTTCCCATTCGTCGTTGTGATGTTGTCGCAAAGCAGCATTGCAAGCGTATTCGAGCTTCTCGACTTTCTTTATCAGTCTCTCGTCAAGTAATCGATCACCGGGCCTCGAACTGGACCATGCTGTAATTCCCAGACGTTCATTAGCCCAAGATAGCTCCAAACACTCGCAATTCAAGCCCCCCTCCATACCACCAGATAAAACAGTGGCGTATGACAGACCGACATGACAAGACAAGACATACCGTTTAGTCCGCTCCTTGTACAGCACGCGGCACCCGCACTCCTTGCAGCGGATGGTGTCGCTCCGGCGCAGCGGGAACTTGAAGCCGCAGTCGCCGCAGATGTAGTTCATCGTCACGTTCTCGGTGTCGAAGGTGCGCGAGAGGTTGGTGCCGGCTCCGGGGGCTTGAGGGCCGCTGCCGCCCGCGGTTGGGATCTGGTAGGCTTCGCGCGACATGGCTTCTTCCTTCGTTGTGGTTTGCTGTTTAATTTGGTTTGCTGGATTGTTCGTGGGTTTGCTTGGAGGTGACGGGATGTGGGATGGGAGACTTGGAGGATGGCGGTGTTTGGAGAGTGGTCGGTCGTACAATTGTGGTTTGCGACGAGGTGGTTGGCGAGCGAGGATTGGAGGGTAGGCCTTCTTTGCGATGCGGCGATGACTCGGAACGGCAGATAGACGCACGGAGAGAGAAAGAAAAATAAGGCGGTGAGCCGGGGCTGGACTGCTGAAAAGTGGCAGAATTTCACTTTAGGTGTAAACGGCCGCTGATCAGACCCCGGGGCCAGGCATCCATTGTCCGCTGTACCCGCTAAGAGAAACGCTGGCTAGCGCCGATTGGCGCTCCCCCCAGCTTCCGTGCCTGGGATCGAACGAACGGCCGAGGAACGGAGAGGACGGGACTGGACTGCCGATGAACAACACCTCGGACCTAATGGTGGAATTGGGCCTTTTTATCCTCCTGTATGCCCACTTCACCTTGCAACCTACCTACCACACCTACGGGACAGACTTTTCTTGTATTTCTCCCAATCTACGAGAGCCTGGCATATCTCTCAGGTTGGCTTAAACTCTTTGCGTAGCAAGTCGTCCAGCACCATCCAGCGAGCGTCATGGGTCCATACAGGTAGAAACGCGCACGACCTGACCTGACCTGACCTGACGAACCTCGCAAGCCTTCCCGCGTTCCATCTTACCTATTCACCTCGCCGGATCGCGATCAACACCTAGGTAGCTAGCTGGCTGCCCATCCGTCACTACAGCGCGCGGGTCGAAAAGACCGACGCAACTCCGATCCCACCGACCAGGAAGGAAGCCCCTCCGCGCCTCGGAAGCAACGACGCCCCCCATCGACCATGGCGCCCACCAACGCCGCCGACCCCCCGCCCTCGCACCCCTTCGACCCCACGCCACCAGCACCCGCCTCCTCCTCCTCCTCCTCCTGTCCCTTCTGCCGCATCGCTTGCGCCTACGCGCCCTACCCGCCGCGCACCCCGCCGCCCGCGACCGCGCGCACGCTGTCGCCGGCCCTGGTGACGCCGGGCGCGTACGTGGTGTACTCGACGGGGACGCTGGTGGCGTTCCTGGACATCCAGCCGCTGTCGCGGGGGCACCTGCTGCTGTGCCCGCGCGCGCACCGCCCGAAGCTCTCGGCGGTGACGGCGCGCGAGGCCGCGGCGCTGGGCGGCGCGCTGCGCACCCTGAGCCGCGCCCTGGTGCGCGCCACCGCCACCCCCGACTGGAACGTGGTGCAGAACAACGGCGCCGCCGCCGCCCAGGTCGTCGCCCACGTCCACTACCACCTGATCCCGCGCCCGGAGCTGCGCGCCGCCGGCAGGTACCGCCAGAGCTTCACCATGTTCGGGCGCGGGGTCCGCGGGGACCTGGACGAGGAGGAGGCCGAGGCGCTGGCGGAGAAGATTCGGGGCGCTGTGAGGGAGGTTTTGCTGGAGGAGGAGGAGGAGGAGGAGAAAGAGGGGGAGGACGGGGAGAAGGTTGAGGAGGAGGAGGGTGAGGAGGAGGAGGGGCCGAGGAGCAAGTTGTGAGGTTGTGTTGAGTGTGAGGTCGAGGTTACGAGTACCTACCAGGTACCTAGGTGCCTACTTGGATAGAGACGATAGACAGCACAGCGCCACTGGGAGCCTTACGAATGGAATGCACCAAGACGAAAAATGTACGAGTTACGACTACCTACATCACGGTCACCGATATGTCGAGAGGAGCTTATTGGAGTCATGATCTTCGTTGGCTGTCATTCATGTGTGTGTATGTCTATGGATCTACATGCGCAGCAGCAGGGAGAGAAAACCCGGAGCGGCAACATGCTCTATCTATTTTACCATTCCGTTCCAGAAAGACGAAAAACCCCCCTTACTCGTCGTCGCCGAAGAAGACCTTGACGGGCAGCCAGTCGTCGCCGCAGACCTTGAAGCGGTCCTTGAGGTTGGAGAGGGCGTGCATCTCCTCGTCGTTGAGGCACCAGCCGTCGAGGTCGCGGTTGGCGACGATGCGCTCCTTGGTGACCGACTTGGGGATGACGTCCCAGCCGTTCTGGATGCCCCACTGCAGCAGGCACTGCTGGGGCGTCTTGCCCTTCTTCTCGGCGATGTTCAGCACCGTCGGGTCCTTGTAGAGGGGCGAGCCCGTGCTGCCGAGGCACGAGTAGCCGGTCACGTGGATGCCCTTGTCCTTGCAGTACTGCACCAGCTTGGGCGAGGGGTTGTTGGGGTGCAGCTCGATCTGGTTGACGGCCGGCTTGATCTGTTTTTGGTGTCTTAGTCTCTCTTCTCTCGCCTCAAGAGGGAGGTGAAGGGGGAGGAAGGAAGGAAGGAGAAAAAGAGAAAGAAGATAAATACCTTGGTGTCGGGGTGGTTCAGCAGCTTCTCCATGTTGGTGATGCCAAAGTTGGAAACACCGATGTTGCGGACCTTGCCGGTCTCCATCAGCTTCTGCATCTCGCGCCAGGTGTCGATGAAGTTCCAGTCATCGTAGTGCTTCTTCAGGTCGTCCGGACGCGTCGAGCTGGGCCAGTGCATCAGGTACAGGTCGAGGTAGTCGGTGTCCAGGTTCTTGAGCGAGGTCTCGAGGCCCTCGCGGACGCGCTTGTGCCACGGGTTGTCCAGCTTGGTGGTGAGCCAGATGTCCTTGCGGGGAACGCCCGAGGCCTTGATGCCCTCGCCGACCTCGTGCTCGTTGCCGTACGCCAACGCGGTGTCGATGTAGCGGTAGCCGGCCTCCAGAGCGGCCTTGACCGCCGCCGAGGTCTCCTTCTCCTTGGACTGCCACGTGCCCAGGCCGATGGCGGGCATCTTGTCGCCCGAGGCCAGGGTGTAGGTCTTGCTGTGGTGGGGGAAGAAGACACTGGTCAGCTATTCGGGTGTTCTCGTGCGATGGACTGTCAATACCTCAGTCAATGCTTACCTAGTGTGGTTCATCTCGTCGACAGACATGATGGCGGTGGTATGTCGTGTCTTGTGGGAAAGGAAATTGGGTATCTTGCAGTGAGGTGGGTGGATGTGGTGATAGTTGGTGAGAGAGATGATGGGAGATGGAAGAGAGAATGAAGATGGGAGAAAGCTGAAGGGGAGGAAGGTGAAGGAGAAGAGGGGGTTAAAAATCTTGCAGATACTGTTATCCGGCGCTTCGCGTGAACCTGTTCGGTGCCTGGCAGACCAGCGTGTCTACTTGCTGCCGCCGCTACTGCTGCTGTCTCTTCTTGCTCTGATTTCCCCGTGAATGACGCAGGAAATGTCCACAGTAATAGTGTGACTTTAGTTCCTTACCCCTCTGCATCGCGCCGTTGCCCCTCCCCCACCGACGACCAATGACCCCCACCGATCACGGTCACGTACTGTACTGCTACTGTTCTTGAAGGTGTCGAGTCTCGTCTTGTCTCTCTTTTCCTTCCGGATCAGGTGTTGGCAATACGAGGAAGTACTGGAAACTCCGTGTAGAGCTGCCTACGTCACAGCTCATCTCATGCGGCTCACGCAGCAACCTGGAAGCTTGTTAAGGTTGGCACTCGCAAGCAGACGTGGCAAACAGCTCTCCCAACTGCTATCTGGGGCATAGTGCACGATTCATACGGCCCTAATGCCCCGCGCTCTGCCCGCGCATCGTGGCATTGAAAGAAGAAGACGTTTGGAGGGGCAGCATTGGCACCAGGGACCCATGATAGCTTCCAGCTGCAAACGCGCACCAATCACGGCAAGACACTACTGCCCAGACAGGCAACAGCCCGCCCCGCCCCGGTCTTGGCCCCGCCGATGGGCTGCGGCTGGCTAGATCGATGTCATAACCCACAAGGCACTGCACCTCATCCTGCCAGCTATCCTCATCAGGCACCGTCACGCGATCCGGATCTCGGCCATTCGGCCACCTGGATGGACGATGGTGAGTCGGATGCTTTACCGAAGACTTGGGCATTCGAGATGAAGGTAAGAATCTCAAGAGATCGTACCTACATGCGGTACATACCCGAGAGGCTGGTTGGGAATGTTCTACCGCAAAAGATTGTCCGTCGCGAAACATCGGCAGAAGCGCGCTTACGAGAGACGACACCGATCGCCAAGCGGAAAGGAATGTGGGTATGGTATCGAAGGTCGACGAGTTAACGCATGGCGCTTATAACCTGTAACTCGTGTAATGAAACTCGCACCGGTTGAACGGCAACATTCATCGTGGGTATGCATCATCGAGGCTCGACACACTTCCCGAGGCCATGCTATGAGACATATTAGGTGCGGCAGAGTATCAGACGATGGCTCCGTTCAGCATCCATATTCTCGGAAGCAAACATTGGTTGTTGTCTACCTGGTAACGATGGCCAACCAGACTTGAAGATACGAAGCCGACGACACACCTGTCGACACTTCCTCGTGGACTTTCACACGAGAAGTGATGCCATCCGGAACTTCAGCCATCATCCACCCAACATAGCTGTGACCAGGCCTTGAGACCGAATGTGAACGGAACTGCTAATCTTGTTAGTGATCTCCCAAACAGCTGTCTATCACCTCGGGAGTTCGTGGTGTATCCAATCCAACATCGAGAAACCCATCATTTCTTCCGTCAGAACGACCTCCCTCTAACCTCTGCTTTGCCCCCCTCTCAGGGGCTCACATACGCCAGCCCGCGCACCGCCTTGCCATCGACGCCGCTCGCGAGACACGCCCTCCAGAACCCGTACGTGGACGGGCGCCGGGTCCAGCAGCCTTGTGGTTGTGAGTGAACAAGAGTGGGGGAAGGAGGTGATCGTACGCGCACGCAGATGCTGCATTCCGCTCGAGCACGTTGCCGGCGTCCGTCTCGCGGCGCGCTCTCTTCAGCGACTACCTACCGCGTGATGGCGCCGCACTGGCTGCTGCCGGTGTAAATCCGGATCCCTTCGACACCAGCGGCGGAGGGCTCGGGGGCTTCTTCGATGGCGTGATCAGTTTCGGTGCTGAAGGCACCTCCGGGCAGAGCTCCTCAGTGCGGCAGTGTAGGTAGGTATGTACGGGTTGATTGACCGGCGGAAGAGGTCTACGGCCTGGAATACCTACCCACCTAACGTACCGCTCCAGATGCAACTCCCACACATGAGTTGATATCTTGCAACACGCGAGATTGCCATGCGGAATAATCAACCACGAGGCGTGTTCCTCGGCGCCAGAAGAGAGACCGAGAGAGCCAGCTACTACTTACCTACCTACCTACTTAGGTACCTACTTTTACCCAGGCACCTGATAAAGGCGCAGCAACGGCCAGGTGAAGCAGTACGTACCTAGAAAAGAGACAACTCGGAGCAGGACCACCGCGGCGCCGTCACTCCGTCACGCGGCGGTACCATCCCACGTACCGCGGGGTTCCCGTATACACACACAAACACAAACACACACACACACACACACACAGGTAACCGACCTGAGACGGTAGGTCCACCGTCCCTCTCCAGCGGCCGAGTACAACGGCAACGCGTCGCGATCGCCTCGGACGAAGAGGACGGACGACCTCGCGGTTGTTGCGGCTGGGCGCCACCGCGCGTGCTGGATCGGGATCTCCCTTCGTCTCCTGTAGCACGCGCTGCGCCCACATTCCGCGACCTCGGACCTCGCACACGTAGGCGGCGGTTGCCGCGGTGGCAGCGTCTCTGGTATTGCTGCGCGTTGTCGTCGTCGTTGTCGTATATGGCGTGCTCAGTTGATACCTTACATAGGTACCAACCCATATCGCAGTCGGGTAGGATGGATGGGATGGAAGGACAGCCATCGTCAGATCAGCAGCGCGGTTTGACGTCAATGGATGGCTAGGCCCGTCGTCGCTGTTTCCGGCTGCTGATGCTACTCCCACACACACCCACACACACACTCCCACATACACATATATGTACGGGGTGACTGACTGACTGACTGACGCGCAGGGTCTTCGCTCGGTTACGATACCCGAGATGGATGTTGGAGAGCGCAGCGGAGCGCACGGCTTACTCGGAGGGGGGGGTGTATAGTAGGTACGTTACCTACCTACCTACCTTAGGTAAGGTGGTATAGGAAGCACATACCTACGTAAGGTATCAAACCGCGAAGAAGTTGGAGACGGTGTATCTAGCAAGATCGCAAGTAAACCCGGCCCTTTTAGGGAGGGACCTATAGGGTAGGTTTCCAGAACGCGTGGGAAGAACGGCTAAATGGGCCAACCCGAGCGAAGCTCGTCGACGAGAACAGGTGCCTGGGGTAAGTAGGTAGGTATTCCGCTTGCATGGAGTAGGTAGGTAGCAACAATAACACAGGGACCTCGGACTCGTATGTATGTATGTATGTACGTATGTGTGTATGTATATAGGTGCCTCTCTCTGCCCTATCGGAAACCGCATCAGGTGCCCAGATCAATCTGGGGTTCCCCCCCGGCTTTCTCGCGAGGGCGAAGCTTTGCGGCTCCCCTGGGGAAATAGATTGCGCGCGGGAACAGCAGTGCTCCTGACTGCTGCTGCTGCTGCTGCTGCTGCTGTTGCTGCTGCCGATGCTACGCTCCCCAAGTCCCGGTTCCGAGATATGCTCGACGGGGTGCTGCTTTGCTTCGAGAACGGTTGTTGCTGCTGCACGGCGCGGGTTCGATTGATTGATTGATTGATTGATAGATTGATGCCTTTTCATCCGTCGTTGTCGTGCTGGCTGGCTGGCTGTTCTTTCGGCAGTGGCATGTCACCATATTTCGGTCTTCGTACCCCCAAGTCTCCTGGGTACAGATCGTCGATGCTAGGTAAGGTATGTAACTCCCCCCATGGGGCACATATCTATCTCTGTACACGCTTACTTACTCCAAGCGGCCATCCGGGGGGGATCTGCCCCCTGCGTCAGTATACATATGTACACAGACAGGCATACGGTACTTAGTTAGACAGATAGTAGGTAGGTAGGTAGGGCGTAAGACAAGACGGCCCAATACAACCAACCGAAGATGGCGGCAGCACACGACAACAATGATGAAATAAGCGCCGCCCTCGCCCCCCTCCCCTCCCAGCCGAGGTTTTATCAGATCTGACTGACTGACTTCCGTTCCTGCAAAGGCCGCCTCGTCTATCTCCTTTGGGCCGATGGTCTCGGCATTTACGCCGTACGTACCTCATGCAGGCAGGCAGGCAGGCAGGCAGGCATGCATGCAAAGTCAGGCAATCCCGTCACGGAATCTAGAGCGGATCTCAGGGACTGCTGACCCGACGTCAACCAGGTAGGTAGCAAGCAAGCAGGCAGGCAAGGAAAAACAAGCACGTAGAAGAAAGAGATAAGGTAGGCAGGGTAGGCTGCGGGAAGGATAGGTAGGTAGGTAACCATATTCGCACGTGCTACGGTACGGTGGGAAGCTTGCCTGGTCTATACCTAGGTAGTTGTTTTTCTATACCAAGAGTACCACGTTTTTTTTGCAGTGTGAGAGTGTGTTTGTGTGTGTGTGTGTGTGCAATAGTAGCAGGCAGATAGTGAGAGACCTCCATCTATTTCATCTCCCATCTCACACACGCACACACACATACACATCTTGGCCTGCCTGGCGCCCAGCCCTTGGCCGCCCACTATACCCTTCCTTCCTTCCTTGCTTCCTCTCCGATAAGCCGCATCCGTAACGCCGTCCGTCCGTCCGTGAAGATCCTCATCGTCGTCGTGAATTTTTGGGTTTGTCCGTCCGGGCCATCCAACCCATCCATTCAACCATGCTCTAGGTATGTAAGGTAAAGGTAGGTTATCCAGGTATCCAGTTCTAATAACCCTGCGCCTGTCCTAGAAACCTTTGCCAAGCCAGCCGGTCCCCTTGCCTCTGGCCATCCGGATATGTACTAGGTAGCGACTTTCTTCGCTACCGTTCCGCGGCGGCTCGGGCCTTGGAGGGACCGGCGGGGTGGCGGACGGGGGACGGGCCGTCGGCAGTAAATTCCGTGGTCTGGGCTCTCTATCGTGTGTAGGTAGGTAGGTCGGGTACCTATGGATCCGTCCGTAATCTATCGTAGGTATTGGTAGTCGTAAAGTCGTGCGTGCGTGCGTGCGTGCGTGCGTACATAGGGGGGTTATGTAGGTATGTTCGGTGTGTATGTGTGTATGTCACTTCCGAGTCTCTTTCACTGACGGATGGATTGATTGCCTGATGATTCACTCGTTCATCATCATCATTGACTCCCCTGCAGCCCGTAAGCCTTGACGGCCTGCTCGAGCTCGGCCAGGGTGGAGCGGTCGCCGTAGGCATCCATCATGGCGTTGGCGCGGCGGGCGTTGTCGGCCTCGAGTTGCAGGCGGGCCTGTTGTTGGTGCTGCTGCTCGGCCGCGGTATAGCTGCGCATCTTGGAGATGCCGTAGCCGATTCCTACGGCGGCGACGGTCGCACTAGCACTGCACACACACACATCCTCTTGTCAGCTTATTCGTTCCCCGCGTAAGGTAAGTATCCTCTAGGGGCAAGCCAGCCACCGGCATGCTTACAGTCTCTTCTCCGCGCGGCCGGCCCTGGCCAATGCGGGGAGGAAGCTCGGGTAGACTTGGGTGGTGACGGAAAAGGGAGGGAGGGTGCTCGGAGTGGGCGACATCTTGAGTTGTATAGATTGAATTCTGGTTCTTAACGGAAGAAGTGTGTCTTGTCTCGAATATATGCGTGGGTGACTGTTGACTGGCGAGTTGGTCAAGGTGATGAACGAGGTGGCGATTGAGTGAGTGATGTATGTATGTATGTATGTATATATGTATGTGTATGACTCGAGAATGTCGGAGGGAGACCCAACTCTTATAGTTATAGGTACCTGAATCTTGACAACCTAAGCTCGAACGAGTGGGAAAACGGGAGATGCGAACTTTATAATTATTACTGATCGTCCCATGGGTCTCGTCGGGGGCTTGGTAGTGGTGAGTGGTGAGTGGTGAGTGGTGAGCAGACAAGCAGGTGAGGATTTGGAGACACATCCACATCCCAAGTACCACATCCATCCATCCATCCATCCAAGCCATCCCGGATCAAGCTCTCAGACAGGACAAGCCAAAAGACAGCGCGGAATCATCATGCATGCATGGGCCTTATAGCAGGGTACAGACAGCTAAGGTAGGCCCTGTCCACAGTCACACTCCCCCCCCAAGACTCCCGAGACAACCCAAGACCCATGCAACGTGTAGTGTGGCCTAATAAGGCCTGGCTAGCCTGGGTTGAGTTACATGGTAGATAGATAGGTATACTGCAAGCTACTAAAAAGGACGGTTCACAACGGGGCAAGGTTACGATGGGGGATGGGAGATCGCCGCCGGCGCGGGTGTGTGCTGCATCAAGCTAGCACAGGCGGTACCCTTTTTTCCACCTAGACACCGCCCACTGGCGAACTGGCTCGACTGGCTGGCTGGTCTGATCGCGGTGGATTCGTGGGATGGCTGTCAGGGCTGTCAGGCTGTCGTCAAGTTGTCAACTGTCTTTGGCTCTTTTGCTGTGATGCCGGCGGGATGCGATAGGCAGTTGTTAATCCCTCGATCCCAAAGCGTACAGGTGTAGCCGGAAGGGTTGCCTAGGTCTGTTGTTCTTCTTTCTCTTGATTCGTCTTTCTCCACGATCGCTTGCGCAGGCCCATGGATGGAAACATGGAAACACACCAATGACTGCTGAAAGTCCCCGGGTAGCTTTTCCGCATAATGTTCTGGGGTCCACCGCCAACCAACCACCGACCTATCGTCTTCAGATATTGATCGAAGCCTTCACTTGCTACCTAGGTCTTACCTAGGTACTGAGAGTGCCTGAGAATTGGATAGTAGGGTAGAATACTGTATGTGTGTAAGAGATTGACTATGTTGACCAATCCGTTCTAATTACAACATGCTTCAGTAGGCAGGTACTTCATGTATGTAGAGCTTATTCATTCATCCACCCTTGAAAAGAGTAGGCGCAACTCCTATCTCGAAGCTGAAGCTGCAGCTGCATCTCGGTGCAAGCCAAGCAGCCAAGCGGCCAAGCAGCTGGCTGGCTTCATCACTGCCACGGTGGAATGGAAGTTCCTGTCGACGGCGACGGTTCCGCGGTAGCAGCCAAGATGTTTCCGAATCTTCTAAAATCAGAAGCCCGCCGCGCCGCCAGTGGTCGTTTCCCCGGTTCCAGTTCCCCCAACCCACCGAGGTTCTAGAAGCCAAGAAAGCCCGCGCCCAGTTTTCCGAGGGCTTTTCAGTCGCAGACCGAGTTTATCATTGCCGTCTTTTGTCTGTCCTTCCTCTTGGCACCCAGAGATAAAGAGACAAGAGAGATATACAGTAGAGAGAGAAACAGAACCCCTAGTTAGCTAAATCGACAGTCACCCCCAACCACCAACCTTGGCTTCGGTTTGAAGTACTTGGGCAAAAGTCCACCCTGAACCACACACGTCGCCATCAACCTCCTCCGCTCTCCCATTGTACATAAGGTATTGAAGAAACATCGGGGCCCTTTCCCACAGCTTTCTCACGGCCCGAGCGCTGCGCCCGTAAGGAGCGGTCAGCCTCCCGAGGAAACGTACGTCGGGTACATACCAACCTAATCCACCAAGCAACAAGTGGCCGGTGAATTGGGCGGTCCGACTCCTCCTCCTCCTCCTCCCCCTCCTGAGTCCTGGGGGCCCGGCATGGTTGGAACTTCCATTGCCAACCCACCGAAATCTTCCCACCTTGGCACGATTGTCGGTCCGCCAGCGCCGTCTCCGTCGCAGGTAACCGTACGACCTGGCCTCACCAGCCACAAAAGGGCCGTCTCCGCCCCGTCCATCTCATCGGGGCCCGTAGTTTCGCTTGTCAGACAACGAGATCCATCCGCTGCGCCTGGAGCCGTCCGACGACGACGACGACGACGACGACAACGCATGTCATGATTACCTACTGACTCATTACCGTCTCGCATGGGGACCACAACAATAACAACGACAGGCAAGCAAGCAAGCAAGCGAGCATGCTATGCTAAGCTAAGATACATACCAAGCCCAGCCCTTCGTTTCAGCATCCGTCAAGCCCGTGGAGCTCCCCGCGTCTGTGCAAGCCTGCCTGCCACGACCAAGCCAGCCAGCCAGCCAGCCAGCTAACGAGCGCACGTCGACGATCTTTCTATCTAAAGCTGGAGTATGGGTGAGTGTGTTTTGTTCCCGTTCGGGGGAGGTATGTTTCTTAGGAGGTACCTAAGTACCTACTTACCTACACAAGTACCGGCATAGGGGTTATTAGTGGGCCCCGAGGCCAGATGTGTGAGCTCCTCCGGTACTATACCTGGCTGCTGCTCTCCTTTTCCCCTTACCTGCAAGCCAAAAAAAAAAAAAAAAAAAAATCTCGATGACAGTTCACATTTTCCTCACCGGCCAATCGGCTTCCTAGCAGTGTCCTGCTGGCTGGCTTGCTTGCTTGCTGCGATGGGAATCCAGCCCACCCAGGTACTTTAGTCTTTAGGTGGGCGCCGACTGCCGTGATACCTACCATGCTTGCACCCAGGCCCGTGGGATACCCACGGTAAGGCAGACGGGAGAGAGAGAGAGGACCAGGCTGTGAGGCCTCGAACAACAACAACAACAACAACAACAACAACAACAACACCTGATCAGGATTCGATCCATACATTCATCTAACCTACATTCCCTACCTACCTCACCATGGTCTCGGTAATGAAAACCTCGGGAGGAAGCCCAAATGCCTCCTCCTCGTATACAATACCAGGTACCTTACCTTGGGCAAAGCACGAATTCTCCCAAGGTCGGTCGGTCGGTCCATCGTGCGACATTCTTCAGTCCAAGGGGGGGGGCAGCGAGCGAGCGATGATGAGCTGGAACCACGTGATCCAGTAGGTACTTCCATCAGTCGTCGGTGTCATTTACGGTATCCGACAACCAACCACACGTAGTCCTCATATCGCCTCGCAGCAGCAGCAGCAGCTTTCAGGGCTCGTCATCATCCTGTACCAGAAACCAGGGCATTAATTCACTGCCGTGGAAAATCCAAGTCCCATCCATGCCACGATCGATGGATGGATGCGTGGGTGGATACGTAAGGTAAGGTACACATTTCGGCGTGGCCCGGCCGGAACAGATCGGACACACACGATCGGGATTCCAGCCCTCTCTCCTGCGAGGCAAGGTTTGGTTTGGCCTAAAACTAATAAAAGTTCCTGCAGTACGTACATACGTGGGTTCGATTTCCCAGCTGTCGTGAGATTTTGTCCGAAGCGGAGTCAGAAAGCACCTGATGCGGTCCGCCGCCTCGCCTTACCTGGTTATTCATCAGGTACCTACTTACCTACTCATAACCAGTGTGTGTAACAGGTTGGCCAGAATCCTTCCTAGGTGCAGCTCACATCTGGGTGCTCCTAGTAACGACATCCCGTACCAATCATCTTGACCGATGCCATACGTAGAAAAACATATTTTTCCTTCTGTCTAGATTACTTGACTAACCCCCTTCTCATAAAGCCTTGTCTTTTGGGGATCCCTCATCAATGCTGGCTGGCATGGTCTCGGTGACACGTAGATACCTACATCCTCTCTACTACACTGGAAGTCCGGGGCATCGTTATACCGTACGAATATCAAGCGCGACCCGGTCTGTCCGCCCGCCTTGCGCTCGGAGCCTGGCTCGATGAACGAACGCTTGTTCTTTTTCCTTCATCACCATACCCTCATTTCTCTAACCCACCCAGTCCACAGTCATTCGATATCACGACCGACTTCAAGCTCCAGTCCCAATTTTGTTGAGACCCTTGAGCGAGCCGAGGCTCAGTGCCAGGCCCTGCGATCTGCTTCGTATGCGCACGAAACCCGTAATCGGCCCGTTCTCGCCCTCTTGCTCGATACTCAAGTTGGCCAGCGCATCCTCGCCTGTGACGGATACACGCGATTAGTATTTACATACCCACACATCACTTCAGGGGTGGCAACAACTTACCAAACACACTCCGAGCGTAGAGATTCGCGCTCAAAAACTGGCAGTCGCCCTTCATGCTGGCCTCGGGCGTCAGGCAGTTCATGTTGGTACACGCCATCAGCTGCTCCAGGAACTCCCGTAGCGACTTGGCCTTGCTGTTGATGTTGACCTTGTTCTCCCACTCGAACTCGGTCCACATCGTCCGGAACTGCGTCTCCGTGCACGTCGCCGGCTGGATGTAGTCCATGATATCCACATGCAAGTCGTTGAGGATCACCACGTTGGTGTCCGTGCTGTGCGCACCGTCGTATACAACATTGCCGAAGATGACACCGGTATCCGTAGACGAAACCTTGATCGTGCATTGCACATTGTGGAAGTCGTGCGGTCCCAAGTTCTGCGTCGTCGGTCGCTCAACCACCTTGAGATCGCCGAGGGTGGCGAACTCGACTGACAGGTTCTGCAGTGTTTCCGTCGTTTGGTTGACCAGGAGGACATCTAGTACAATGTCGAACTGGTGCACCTTGACATACGCTTCGGCGTATACGGGATCCGAGAAACCGGTAAGCTGGACAACCCGACTGAGTTTGGAAGAGAGGTCCTCCGCCGTGGCTTCACCACCGGTGGCCTTCTCCAGGTCAAGTTCGATCTCGTCGGCACCATCTCCAACGTTCTTCTTAGAAAGTTGTCGGATCTGCACAACGTCGTCGACCTGGATCGCAGCCTTGGCTTTCTCAAACGCCTCCTTCGCTGCCCGCTTCTTCTCTTCCACCTGAACCATCGCTCGGAACGCCTTCCGCGTGTCGTCGAGGAAGACCGTCTCGAGTTCCTTCTTCTGAGAGAACTCGGCCAGGGATCGAACACAGGACATGATCCGGTCAATCGAATCCTCGTCGATCGGTGCCTTCACGAACTGAGACTGGCCGACACGGATTATGGAAATCATGATAAGCATGGCCTCCGCCTTGAGAGCATTGGTCCGGGCGTGGTCCGACGAGATCTCCGAGTGCCGCATGACAAGCTTGGTGAGCGTAGCGGAAAGGACAGTGGCTAGGTAGTAATCGCCATCCAGGATAAGTTGTCGCAAGGGTGGCTTCTGGGCGGCCTTAACTGCCTCGAGCTTCGCGGCGGCGGCAGAAGCGCTCGTCAAAGCAGTTTCCGTAGCATAGGTACCATCTGCCAGGACGCGCCTCGAGCCTGAAGGCTGAGCTGCCGCGGAATGGCCGTTGACCTGTTCCTTCTCCTTCTCTTCCTCGCCATCCGCGTTGTCCAACAGACGCTGCTCAGAAGCAAGGATGGGGATCTCGCCCAGACTCGCCCGTATTCTCTTCCAAGCGTCTCGAATATCCTTCTCTTCAAGAGAGTACTCGCCAACAATCCAGATGATGCCACGGTAGACTTTACCTGCCCTGACTTCGTTGAGGGTTTCCACGAGACGCGCCACAATGCCTGGTCTCAACTGAGGGAACTTCTCGACAACTTCTTTCACGAAGCTGATGACGTCCACAGCCGAGGTGTTGCTGAAGTCGGCGATGAAGTCCATCAGGAGATCAACAACGCTAGCAGCAACTTCCGAAAACTTGATGGCGCATTGGTGGATCGAGTGAATGAGGAGCTGTCGGTACTCGGCGTTCTTCTCGTACTCCTGGTCGACGGTCTTGGACAGTTCCTTCTTGAGTAGCAGGATGACCTCTTCCACGTTCTTGCTCGACACCATCTCCAACGCAAGACCCAGGGCTTTCCGTCGGACATCGATATCAGGGCTGGACAGGACGCGCAGGATCTCCATGATCAGGTCGTCCAATACACCCTCATTCTTCTGGCGCAATTGGTCTACACGGTCCAGAACGATGAGCTTCACATTGTTGTCGGCCTCCTTGATGCTCAGCTCGATGAACTTGGCTGCGGCCGCCTTCACGGCGACGGGGTTGCTGGTCAGGGCAGTCAGGGATGAGGCGGCTTCGTATACAACGGTCGATGTGCTGGCTTCCAGGAGGTCGAAGATCAATCGCAAGTACCGAGCCTGCAAGTGTCAGCTAGCTTGGTCTGGAGTGGCAGCCCAGGTGGCCGGCTCCTTACCTTGTGTTGCTGGTTCTGGACAGCATCTTTCCGGATGAACTCGAGCTCAACCAACTGCAGTAGCTCCTCGGCGTTCGGAATGCCTTCGAAGACGCTGCTCAGGTAAATGAGAGCTTTCTCGTGGTCAATACTGGAAAGAGCCGCAAAGGCGTTGCGCTTGCAAGTCGCGTCACTCTCGCCCTCGAGGAAAGCGGCGATGAGTTCGGAGGCATCGGGAATTAGGGAGGGCGAATGGAGGTGAATGGAGGAGATGGCGAAGACGGCGTTCTTCCGGACGTAGGCATGGCGGTGCTCGAGGCAGGACCGGGCCGAGGACAGAAGGGGCTCGATCAGCTCGGGTTCGCGCAGCTTGCACAGGAAGCGCAATGTGTTGCCTCGGATGTACTCGTTGGGGTGCTGCAGGTCGTTCCGGATGCCATTGCAGACCAGGATCATCTCCTGCTTCAGCTTGCCGCTCGCATCCAGCTTGGGGCAGATCTCGTAGTAGAAGTACAGCAGCTTCTTGAGCTGCTTGGAGCGCGAGGGCATGACGAAGCGGATGATGTGCATGAGCAGCTGGGGCATGGGGTCGCCGTTCAGCATGACGGTCAATATGCGCTTCATGGTGTCGACCTTGGTCTCGTCGGTGCCCTTCTCCAGCTGCATGCGCAGCTCCGACATGGTAGGGACGTCGGCGGCATTGTCCTGGTGGACCAAGCTGTAGGCGTGCTCGAGGAAGGTCGTCATGGTGGGCAGTCGGTGCGGCAGTCGACCGCCTTGCCAATCGCGAGAGGGAGGAGGGGTTGAGGATTATCTGGTCGGTCTAGGGGGTGGATGGTAGTATGTGGTGTTCGAGTCGAGTACAGCGGCACACAAGCGACTCGGGCGAGGGTCGTCGGCGATACTCTTCAACAGACGAGAAACGGTCTGTACAGGGCAATGCGACTAGGCATCCCACGGGAGAGGAGCGATGTTGTCGAGTGGTTGTGAGGTGTCCAAGTGGACAGACAGGTATACGGAAAGCGAGGGAGTGTGGGTGAGGCTGGCCGAAGTTCGAAATGTCCAGATGTGCCTGTGCCTGTGCCTGTGCCCGTGCCAGTGCCAGTGCCAGATTCAATGCCAATCAGTGCCAGCAACAACGATCTGTCCCTCCTGAAGCGCACCGCAGGATAGGTGGGTCTAGTTGAGCGCCTGCCCGTGGCAGCTGTTCACCTCAGGTGTTCAGGGGTCCCGCCGCGTTCTTCCACTCCCGATATTCCAGCCACAACCTTAGGTACCTGAAGCTGCCCAGCTGTGGCTCGACCTCACCACCCCAGAGCCGCCAGCCAGAAATAGCCTAGCACGTCTAGCCTCTGCCCCGCCAAATCGTGCCAGGGCCCTGCTGCCCGGGCTCCATTCACATGTACCTGCGTACCGCCGTTGAAGTCGCCCGCTCGTGAAGCTTTATCGCATTCATCCCACCATCACCAACGCTTCCGCCCAACCACGCTCTCTACTTACGCAACGCCCCGAAGACCTCTCGACCGACCGATCCGCAATCGTCTTCATATCAACGACTACCATGTCGTCGACGAACGACCCTTTCTACCTGCGCTACTAGTACGTCGTGTCCCCCCGCCTTGCCTGCCTGCCTGCCTGCCTTCTTCTCGCTAACCCGGGATTGCTTGCGCTGCGCAGCTCCGGCCACTCAGGTCGCTTCGGCCATGAATTCCTCGGTGCGTCTCTGCGCTAAACACCCCATACATACCATACCTACAGAGTCCCTCGTCGCTCATACTCTCCTCTCCTCTCCAGAATTCGACATCCGCGTCGTGGGCGACGGACGGAGCGCCGTCGCGCGCTACGCCAACAACTCCAACTACCGCAACGACAGCCTGATCCGCAAGGAGAGTACGTGCCGCCCGCAATACAGTGTTGGACAAGGAATGTCACAGCCTGCTGACCTACGACTTTTCTCGCTTGTAGTGTCCGTAAGCTCGATAGTCGTGGACGAGATGCGGCGCATCGTCAAGTCGAGCGAGATCATGAAGGAGGACGACAGCAAGTGGCCACAGAAGAACAAGGACGGGGTGCAGGAGCTCGAGGTCCGGTTGGGGAACGATCACATCGTCTTCGAGGTACGTACGTTCGGGACCGTGTGGATGCTGCTGTTATCCGAGAAGACGCCTGTGCGCTCTACTAACCTTTCGTGCCATCTCGACAGACGGCCAAGATCGGTTCCTTGATCGACGTCACCGAATCCGCCGACCCCGAAGGTCTTCGCGTCTTCTACTACCTGGTACAGGATCTCAAGGCTTTGGTCTTCAGCTTGACATCACTGCATTTCAAGATCAAGCCCATCTCCTGAGTCGAGATGCACTCGAGACAAACCAGAACCTTCATGTACGCGAATACGCCGAACCCTATCCAAAAAAGGAATATACCCCCGTGTCGCTGTTCGTGATATGCTACGCCCTCACGGTCGCCGCCCTTGTGCATCCCAATGTATCGTAAGACTCATCTAAAACCAACCGATCGCTTCCTGATCGACACGAACGCGCGCCTTCGATCCCTTCGTTACCTTCGGACCCATTTACCCTTCTCGGTATCCATGAGAAGATAGAAGCCAGACCCCGCGTCGTTACCAACAATATCGCCGCTGTTACCAACAATATACTAGAATGGCAATGTCTGTACACAGGCAATATTCACGCCGGCTTACCGGAACTCCATAGCGCCAAAGCACCCTCTGTCCTCGACGTGCTTCAACTCCAACTGTTGAAACCTGCAGAGTGTTAGCGGGACCACCTTCGACACACATGGATACCTCCATCGCCGTTGCACTTACTTCTCGCTCTTACAGTGGAAGTAGATACCGCTGATGCTTCCCTCCTTTTGGTTGAAACAGATATAGTAGAAGCCCTCGAAACTGGCCCCGTTGATAGATGTGACGCGGTGATCCGGCACAAGGAAATGCTCCTTCCACCGCATGAAGATGTTTTCCTTAGAAGACAGATTGTTGATGGCAACGGGACCCTTGCGAAGGAGCTTGCTGTACGGGCGGAATGCCGCAAACTTGCCCCAGTGGCTAAGGTCCGTCTTCTCACTCGCGCCCCAACCTTGGTGCTCTGTGATGAACCCGTATTTGCTGCCGATGATCTCGCCCTCGAAGTAGGTTGTGAGTGTGGGATTGTCTTCGGTCAAACCTATATTGGCACCAAGGTCAGTCAGCGAGTATGAGCTACGAATTCAGACCAATGGTGGATCGAATATTGCGTGCAATACAAAAGAAAGCGTGTAGGCGGTGACTTGCCTTGGATCCTGAGATAACCGCAGAGAAAGGATTCCCGAAGATCGACATATTTGATCTCCACCTGGACGTCGTAGACCTGTCGCTCCGATTGTTGGGTGCCATGGAACTTGCTTCCAGGGCGTAAGAAGGTTGATGGTAATGAGGGCATGACCTGATTTGACGAGCTGTTAGTAGTCGGTATAGGGCAGGCAGATCCATCACAGCCTAATCTCGAAATACTTGCGCCTTAACGTACCCGAGCATTGGAGAAATCATAGCCCATGGAAGGTGTGTAGCTGTCTTCTTCCACCAAAGCTACTCCTTCGCCCTCTTCGTCCTTGTCGTTGTCGTCGGCGATGAGGTCGTAGCCGGCACTGTGTTGTGGTAAGGATGACGTATCGACATCGCCCAGCTCATCTTCCTCAGCGTCGGCGGGCTTTTGCGATGGAGACGCAGATCCCAGCGGTTCCGACGCCATTGGATCGGCGCTGTTCCTCGAATCTGGACTTGGTGATAGGGTATTGTACCGCGACTCTGTGGGATCGTCGGCCATCTCGTCGGAAGAGGTGCCACTAACGGGATCCGGAGAGGTGGTGGCCTCGCGACTCTCGGGGTTCATCTGCAAGCCATCTTGATCGGGCCGCCAGCCGTTAGAAGAGCGGACGTCGTCGGGGCAGGAGGAGCTCTGTGTCCGAGCGGGCAGTTCGGGAGGATTTCTTGACGGTGTAGGCATGGTCGAGCGGGTCAACGCGGTAGAGGCGCGTGCGACCAGGGAAGTGGGCGCAGGCACGAGGGTAGTTGAAAGCGGCGTCAAGAAAGAGCGGGAGGAGATAAGACAAGAGAGGAAAGAAAAGAAAAAGAAAGGGCGGTAGGGCTGGTGATGTCAAGCCCAGTGTCGAAGTAAGGTAGGTACCTAGGCGGGGGCCAGGTCGATCAGGAACCCCTGGACAGGACAGAAGACAGGCCTGACAGGCCTGGTTAACGGCAAGGCGTGTCAAGCGTAAGGTATGACCGCTGGTGCAGGACGGAAAGAAGCGGCGGGAGTACTATGTAAGGTAAAGTATGTATGTAGACGGGACGGAAGGCAGCCGCAGTTCGCAACGGGTTCGCAACGGGTTCGCAACGGGTTCGCAGCCGGGCGGGCAGCCAGTCAGTTGATTCAGACAATCCAAACCGTCGCAGACTCGCTGACACAAAGCGACCGTTGTTCGTTGATCCCGTGTTGGTTCGAGGTTTAATCCCCCAAAGACAAGCGGGTGTGTACGTACACCTTGGCACTTGGAGTATAGAGAATTCCAAGTACTTAAGTACCTAGGTAGGCAGTGACAATAACCAAGTAGGTAGATAAGGTACAAGTGGGATGGAAAGAGAAAAGTAAGTAAAGTGATGTCAGGTAGGTAGGGTTGAGATGGTGGTGTGTATAAAGTACCTAGGTAGGTAAGGTAAGGTTTGTATGTACGAGTAGGTAGATAGACGTTGTACTCGTTGGCTTCTTGGACAGGAAGCCACTCTACCACTTCAAGTGAGGTGGTAGATCACCGGAGGTGGTGAGCGAGATTCTCGAGGTACGATTCACGAATGGGTCGATTACAGTTCTGACAGGCGATACTGGGGCGCAGCACGGTGCAGAAGGTGGCACTAACAGCGATCCGCGGTGGCCACAAGGTGAGCGACAGCCGGCAGCAGCCTTAGCTAAGTAGTCAGAAGGAATAGGAATGATGAATATGCGATGCAGATGATCGATCCCCAGACCGGATGGCGACAGGAGTAAGAGGAGTAGGAGGAGTAGGAGGATCAGGAAGTGTGGTGTTGTTGCCCTTCTTGCTGGCTCTGAAAGTCAGAAGCGGAGAGGGATTGAGGGACACCGTTGAAGACTGTACCTTAGCGTACTTTGAAGACAGACTTGTTGCTGTGCTGTTGACAGCAGCACCAACGCAACAACGCAAGCGGCAACAACGCAACAGGCCGGAATGCGTCTGACTCGCGCTGTACGCACTGGGGATGACGGTGCTGTCGCCTGAGTAAGACCTGACGCCACTGGGGAAAGGCGTCTGCCGGCTTTAGCGAGGCTACCCTTTCATTGGCTGAAAAGATTCAGGGTAGGCTGGAGGTGGCTAGACTTGCGACTCCACTTCTGCAACTCCAAGGGCACACCCACCCCATCCCCACGCCGACCACGTCCTCGTTCGGCTGCCACGGGTTGACGGCGCTTGGGCAGGACAGGGCACAGTATGCCCCGAGCTGGCTGACGGGAGTCCCGTCACGGTGCGGTCTGTTCATCCACCCATTGCGCTCCATCCCATCGTGCGCCTTTGCACCGCAGCTCCGGATCAGAGGGAACTCAATTGTGTCGTTGTGGGAAAAGCTGTCAATCAGCCTTTGCGCCGCTGCCATGTCCGGCGTACCAACATCCCGGGTTTCACTGTATCAGGCCAAAGTCGTCTCCTTTCTGCTCAATTCTTAACCGTCGTTGCCTGCTAGTCTCATGATTCGGGACAAGTATGCGATTGGATTTGACTCGAGTACACTCGCACTGAGACTGAGACTGCAATTGGGATGACAGTTGTCCCACCCGCGAAACTCTGCAGTGCCGCAACGTTCTTTGCACGAAAGCCCTTGTCAGCCCAGCGTGTCAGAACTGTAAAAGCTATGAGTGGTTTTGTTCCACCGGGAACCTCAAAAACCTCAACGCTCTTCAGGGTACCGCTCTGCCTCTCACTGCCTCCTTCATCCGTGACGGCATCTTGACACCGGGAGCTAGTACCGTCGAAGTATGTGCGAAGCGGAAGCAGCCACGGTAGGTAGATTAGGTTCTGGTTCAAGTCCCCAGACAACTAACTCCGTTGACCTAACGCTAGCTTCGGTAGGCGTCAGTAATCGCCCGCGCAGAGAGTGCGTCATGGGCTTCAAGTCGCGTTGAGGCCATCAATACTATCACCATTGCTGGTGCCCCCTTGCTCTGGCCTGAAGCCGCGGAAGTAATGACGACGGAAGGGATTCAGCTCATCTGCACTGAGTCCATTGCCATTGATTGCTTGGGTGTTCCGTTGTGCAAGTGCTTCTGGGTCCACATCCGCATCCGGTAGTCGCTGGTACGTGATCAGGCGTCGAGACCCTACCAATGTAGGTGAGCATATGTTACGGTATGATACTCACTTCAGAGGGGATCCGACTCACATTTGTTGAATACCTGAGTGCATATTGTCACAATCCCGAGACAGGGATGAGTCGGAACCCCGATTTCCTGCTCTTCGTCGTTCGCCGTCGGCATCCAGAACGATAGTCGGCCATGGTCCACAAGGGTAGTGGAAGCGAAGTTGAGGATGTCATCCAACATGGCCAAGAAACTGTACGGCTTCTTCGGGGGGATGAAAGTTGGGTCGCTTGGGGCATGTCAGCAGAACCGATCCGGTCTCAGTCGCGAGCAAACTAACCGGTATATCTGTTTCCCTTTCTCTACCACCCATGGCGATTTCTCCGGGTCTCTGCAGCCCAGCACTTTCAGGCCCTCCCTCACCCCGTAGGGCGGATCACACACTATTCCATCGAGAATCCGGGCCATTCGAACGGGAGTGTTGGTCAAGTCGCTCACAAACACATCGCCGAACAGGTCTTCCAGGCCGTACTGTCGAAAATTGCCCTTAAGGCTCTTCTCTCCGCCTTCGCCCCTGAAACTTCGCCCGTCAATATCACTGCCCCAGCCCAGTGCACCGAAGCGAGCGCAAGCTACGGGAAAGCTCCCGGTGCCCACGAAGGGGTCGTAGAAGAGTTTGCCTGGGCCAGCCAGGGCTATGTTGGCCGTGATCAGAGCCAGCTCCGAGTCCATGGAAGTGGTACTGATATAACCACGCTTTTTGAGATCAAAAGTGTGGATAAGATCTCGGCCTCCGCGGCAGATAAAGCGACCGAAATGAATTTTCAGTGGTGCGGGTATGTTGAGAGGCACGGCGTTGGTTTCCCATTGCTCAAAGATGGTGAACTCTTGGTCGGGAGAGGATAGAAGAATAGGACCCTTGAAGCCGAGGAAGGCAAATGAGTTTATGAGGGCCAGCTTCTGCTTGGAAGACCGAGAACCCTGGAATGTGTCGAAGCTGATCTTGAAGGAGGGCGTGGAATATTGTGGCCATAGATGGGCTGTGTTGCTCTTGACAGCTGCATGCAGTTCCTCGTAGGTTTCCGCTGTGCCCCAGTGCTCGTGTATGCTGAGAGCCAGTATGGAACGCTTGATGATGGCCCGAGCTGCCTCTTCTGAAGGGAGCCGCACAATGCAGAAAGGAGACTACAGAGTGGTCAGTGTGATAGGCGCGACTGCAAAGGCCCCTTTTCATTCTCACCTCACTGCTGTAGAAGACGATTTCTAGTTCGACGCCCGCGACAATAGCCAAAGCTTGAATTTCGGCCAAACGAAAAGTCTCATGCCAGTGGGAAAACCGGATCAAATATTCCATGGCGGGCGTGCGTTTACGGCAGCCTTTTGCTGCTCCTCCTGAGATGAAAATTCTTAACTTGCTGGCGTCTATACGGTTCCATGAGCGTCTTTGGTCTGACCTGCAAGGCTGCTTCGTGTATTGTTGGGAGGTGCCTTTTCTTGTGTGAAGCAAGAACTGTTGATGGGCGACTTGGCCCAGTGCAACGGCGCCGTAGGGCAGTGAAGCACCTTTCGTAGAGCACTATAAGGTTTAGATACATAAGCTACTTAGTACCCAGTATCGGGGCGTCGTGCTCTTCCATGCCCTGTACTTCTCAGATAGCTTGCCAACGCTTTCCCATCATACGCCTGAGATGAAAAGGAACACAAAACACTGAACGCACCAAAGGCCATTTTCTTGTGTTCAGCGAACAATTTATTTCCCTTCAACTCGCTCTCAGCTGCACACCTCCACCCTATCTTGGGGCCACGCAGATATTCGTCAGCACGCCATGTTTTCATTTCCAACCCCGAGCGTCTACCAGGCGTCCAAATGTTTCGTGAGCTCCGGTACTATGAAACATGTTGACCCAGAACAACTGCCTACCAAAGTGAAACCTTGGAATACCCTCATGGCCCAAGACTTCATTCACAAGGTTGGAGATATGTTGCTCTCGCATACGTGGAGCGCCCTACTGACAACGCGAAGGTCGACCTTATCCTGCCGAATGAGTTCCTACACCATGTCAAATCTCAGGTGATAGATACTGCTGGTCGAGCGCCTACATACAGTCGAGTGATCATGACTCTTGGGCAAGTACTTCAAGGAGAATTTTTCACTGAGTACATCAAGATCGGTTGGTTTCACGTCTGATGTGTCGCTTGGTGGTTCTATCTACTTATACATTGCTGCAACAGGGAACATCCTGATGCTCTCCGAGGGAAAGCTCGACTCGGATAATGTGTTTTCTCTTCGCAATGGCAAGTGGTGTGCCCGTTACCACCTCGACACGCAATGGCTAACCCTAGTTACCAATCAGGGACTCTCACCATGTACCTCGATAAAGAAACTTACGAACGAGCTGGGCTTGTGGGCAAGCCATATGGTGTCAAGGGCAGAAGAGGTACCAAGCCACGATGGGGTATATCAAAGTCTTCCTCCCATTCTCTACTCAGACAAAAGCTAACTACTGTCCAAGTTGTTCAATATAACCTTCGGCACCCATCGATGCTCCATGGGAAGAAGGGCTTCGACAGGTTGTCATATGCTTGCAAAAACGTACTCAACAAGCCGACAACATGGTTGTTTTGCAATCTCTCCAAGAGTGAGTGATACTTCCAAATGATTACTTGGGCTTTCTCTGATTGACCCACGTACCAGCACCAAATCCCGATCCCCTCGCTGGACACTATCCTGTCACGTACACATCGAATGCTGCCATTCTCGAAGAGTTGGCGGTGAAGGTACCCCAGCTGAGTCCATCACATACAACAGCCGGAAGTAACGAGGCGACGGACCTTGAAGAGTACGGAACAGACATCTACGAGTGGCTGTCCTTAATTCGACTGGGGAGCCCAAGGGTGGACGCCACCGACACCATCGACCCCTATCTCTGCCAATACGTCGTACCCGGCGATGCAGAAGGGGTGCGAACCGACAAGCTGTGCAAGGTCACCTGGCAGGGGTTCATCTCGCCGAGATGGGCCGCTCAGACGCTGGCTCAGCTAATGGAAGCTCTCCCATCCCATGCCTGGCTCTCATTCGGCGTGACGACCTTTTCTCGCAGCATCTTCAGCGGCTGTAATGACTGGGTATTTCTGAGGCCGCCAAGCTCGGCTGAGGAATACGTCCTCTGGGAGAGCAAAGGGCATGAATAGGTCTCGCCTCCAACGAAATCGATTGTCTCGCGGAACTTGGTATACCTCTATTCCTGCCTTGTCCGGACGTTGCGATCTCCAAGAGTGCCATCGGTTATGGCATCCTGGACCAGTTGCCTGAGCTCAGCCTGGCCAGCTTCGGAGTGGTAGTCATCGCGCGCGGCCAGCTGCTCGATTCTTCTGCGGAACTCTGGGTCTACTTCGGCCTCGTTTTCTTCGGTTGGCGTGACGGTGGTCACGGATATATCGAGACCCTCGGGCAGGGTGGCGGCGGCGCTGGTGCCGTTGGACAGTGGCTGGGTGTGACCGGATTCCTTGCTTTTCAAGTACTCGGCAATCTCTGGGTAATCGCCTTCCTCGCTGATCTTCTGGTAGGCCGTGTATCCTTCTGAACCCTTGATAGAGATGTCGGCGCCCAGCTCCTCGACCAGGACCTTGGCAGCGTCGACGGTCTCGACAACAAACAGAGCTGTCTCTTCATCCTCGTCGCGCAAGTTTACATCGACGTTGAATTCACGAACAAGAGCTCGGAGAAGGTCTAGATGGTTGTAGCTAGCGGCGGCGTGGACAAGGGAATAGCCATGTTCGTCCTGCTTTGAGGCCAAAGCTGGATCTTCTCGGAGGAGAGGCAGCAGAGCCGAGGGATTGTCGGCGGCGAGGAGGAAAGGGTTGGCAGGCATTGGAATCGTCGCAAGTGAGCAGACAGACGTATGGAAATATTGAGGCGACAAAGTGATGTGCCTTACGGGTATAGGGAAATGCGACGGGAGCCTGGAGATTTTTGCCGGTGCCCCTCGTTAAGGTGAAATGCCCCTCCCCCACTCGGTATGACGCATACTTACTTCCTTATTCGACCCTGGACGGCGCTAGAAATTTTGACAATGGAAGAGCGCTGCAAGGCACAGCGAAATCAGCAGTCACAGGCAACTGCTCCGATTAGATAAGCCACTGTCACTCAACCCTGTCCAAGAGACGTCAGGCATTGCTATTATGACAATATCGTCGAAATGTACATGTCCGTTGCGTTACGACTTTCATAGACTGCAGAAACCTGAGTAAAGTATTTGGCTCAGAACTCTCACATACGTCTTAAAACCTTGTGTTCATCAACTGTTCGACGTTCCATTAAATTGCTGGAACCGCTCCTCAAGCTAAGCCTTGCGCCTACCTACACAGCCATTGGATTGATCTCATTGTCACCTTCCGGCGACGACTGCAACGCATACTCCGTGACTCATGCCGGTACCTGTCAGGAGCGCCTTTCATCTGAGGTAAGCGATGCCTACCTACTCAATCCCATCTACCTCACCTTGTGCCTCTCCGTTGCTACCTACCTAGGCACATAAGTTGTCTTGCCAACCTGCCAACCTACTAAGCTCTACCTGTGTCAAAACCCTTACACCGCACACCACTCACACACCTCCAGGTCCAGTATCCTACCAACTGGGAGTTTGCAACCGAGCATCCCACAACTTCGCGTTGGCAGAAACTCTCTTTCAGCCCATCTTCCGCGTCGCTGTTATCTTTCACCGCCTCATCGGATAGCACGAGCACGACCTTCTCTCCGCCTTCCACTCCACTGCCGAGGGCCACGGGCTCTGTCAAGTGTGGACGAGACTCTGGCGAATACCGAGCGCAGCACTCACCAGTCCCGAAAGCCCACCATGGATCCACCAAAGGTCCCTTACTGTGAACAGGATCCTGAGGAAATCGCCCAGCTAGTTCGCGACCTGGGCGACAATTCCAACAAGGCGAGAAAGGGTTTCCGAGCCAAGAAGACCACCTTCCCCGTCAAGAACTCCCCGAATGGCCTCACCGTCGACTCATGGCGCTTCCAGGACTGGGACTACAAGAAGCCTAACCTACCCACATATGCCCGGGGCCTCTTCACCACAAAGACCAGCAACGGCCAATACGAGATAGCTGTCCGCGGTTACGACAAATTCTTCAACATCGACGAGGTGCCCGACACCAAGTGGAGCACCATTCAGAAGAAGACCCAGGGCCCGTACGAGCTGACGCTGAAGGAGAACGGTTGCATCATCTTCATCAGTGGCCTCGAAGACGGCACCCTGCTCGTATGTAGCAAACATTCGACCGGGGACCGCGGTGGCAGCGAGATCAGCCATGCTGGTGCTGGTGAGAAATGGGTAGAAAAGCAGCTGGCCGCCTTAGGCAGGACCAAAGAAGACCTGGCAAGGGAGCTGAGGCGTCGAAACGTCACCGCTGTAGCCGAACTCTGCGACGACGCGTTTGAAGAGCACATTCTCGCTTACGGCCCCGACAAAGCCGGCCTCTACCTTCACGGGGTGAACCTTAACATGCCCCAATTCATGACCTACTCCAGCGCCCTCGTTCAACAGTTCGCCGATGAATGGGGATTCCGCCAGATCGGCGTGCAAACGTTCGACGACGTCAACACGGTCAAGTCCTTTCTCGAGGGGGTTGCCAAGACGGGTGCACACGAGGGACGTGATGTCGAAGGATTTGTGATCCGCTGTAGACAGGCTGCGGACTCCACGGCGACAATCTACAACGACTGGTTCTTCAAGTACAAGTTCGACGAGCCCTATCTGATGTACCGCCAGTGGCGCGAATGCACCAAAGCACTGATTGCGGGCAAGCCTCCCAAGATCAGAAAGCACAAGAAGATCACCGAAGAGTACCTGATGTACGCGCGCAAGCGTCTGGCCGCAGACCCCAACCTGGGAAAGTTGTACAACCAGAACCATGGCATCATCAAGCTCCGTGACGATTTCCTGGCTTCCCGGAACTTGAAAGGATCGGATGCAGCCAATATGGAGAACGAGACGAGTGAGGATACTTCTGCGGTCAAGAACGACGTAGTACTCGTCCCCATCGCCACGATCGGTTGCGGTAAGACGACCGTGGGCGTCGCGCTAACGCATCTCTTCGGCTGGGGCATCGTCCAGAACGACAATATTCAGGGAAAGCAGCGACCAGCCAAAATGGTCGAGCAGGTGATGACTCAACTCAAGAACCACCCGGTCGTCATTTCGGATAGGAACAACTCGGAGCGCCGCGAACGTGAACAGATCATCAAGGATATTAAAATGCGACACCCAGGCGCCCGGCTTGTGGCATTGAACTTTGCCCATGGAGACATCGAGGAGATCCGGAGAATAACGCGAGAACGTGTTCTGAAGCGAGGCGATAACCACCAGACTATCCAGGCTGCCAGCGACCAGAGCAAAGTAATCGGTATCATGGAAAATTTCCTCACCCGATTCCAGCCATGTGACCCGGACCGGGCACCGGATGATGGGTTCGAGCATATAATTGACCTCGACCCGTCCCAACCCAGCCGCACGAACCTGGGCACCGTGGTCCTCGAGCTTCACCGCAAGTACCCAGGCCTCATCCCGTCTCTGCCGGGTGTCGAAGTCATGGATGAAGCGTGCAAAGCTGCTATCGAGGACTACCAGCCCGCCATACGTCACACAATCCCCGATCGCAGCGGTCCCAAGAAGCAGCAGCAGCAGCAGCAGCAGCAGCAGAAAGGGGGTAACCAGCAGCCGGCACCCAAAGGGCCCCAACAGAAGAAGGGTCTGGAGTACATGTCAGTTTCGGTCCCGGCTAAGGACATTCTCGCCGCACTGGACTCGGCTTTCAAGGACGTCGGGCCCGATGTCTCCAAGTTTTACAAGCAACTTCAGCAGAACCGCCGCGTGCAGGCGCTATTCCACGTCACGCTCATGCACCGCGCGTCGGCGAGCCAGCACCCCGCGTTGTGGGCGCAGTACGCGGAGATACACGAGACGGTGTCGGCCAACACCTCGGACCCCAATCCCTCCGTCGGCGAGTGCGAAGTGGTCCTCGAGCGCGTGGTCTGGGATGACCGAATCATGGCCATCGTCGTGCGGCTCCTGGACCCGGAGAACGAGGAGCCTAAGTGGCGCTGCGTGAACAAGATAGCCCACATCACCGTCGGCACGCGTGACAACGCCGTCAAGCCCAAGGAAAGCAACGATCTTCTCGCGCGCTGGCTTCAGACTGGGGCCGGTGGTGATACCGGGATTGGCGAGAGGAATATTGAGGGACGGCCGAGCCTGAAGGGTGTGGTTAGGTGCGTGTCGTCGAGATAGAATGACGAAGGCACGCATACTCCAGAGCTTTCGCATGGTTCTGGACACAAAGGTAGAGGTGGATGGCGGGGAAAGAGAGGAGGTGCAGGAGAACGGCGGCCAAGAGGGCGAGGAGGAGGAGGGCAAGGCAGAGGGAAGGGGGGTGCAAGGGGAGGAGGAGGCGTAGGCGGATGGTGAGGATAGCAAGCCCTCGTGCCTCAGACGTCCACTCCCTGGGGCTGTCCGCCTACTTCCGGAGACTAAGGTTGTGTACGTCTACGGTTGGCAAAAGCATCTGTATTGACGCGACTGTGGGACCGTGCCGTATACCTAAGGTACTTTAGGTAGACCTAGTATGGCTCTCGCCGCCTCATCCGCCTTGGTGCTTCCTTCTTGGGAGCCCAGGTACTGTACCGATATTCACCTCTACACTAAGGTATACCTTATAAATATTGTACAAACGCACTTGGGCCTGGCGTTGCTTATGAAGTGTTTGCAGTCTCTACTTTAGATATCTAAACAACCGGTGATACTTGGATTATCAGGCTGCCAGGTGTCTCTTTTCGAATACGCCAACCGGCAGCTACAGGTCCCTTGGGCACGACTCAAAAGGTCTTTCTCGTGGAGTACCTACTTTTGCCCGTTTCTCGGGTGTTCACTCGGAAAGCGCAGCGTAGTCCAACAGTCAGTCATTGGTATCACCCCTTCTACTTATCACTCAAGGAAGTGCCCATCCATACCTCTCTACCTAGGTACCTAGCTACCTAAAATACCTAAGGTAGGTCCTCGCATCCTCGCAACCCAACCGAACCCTACGCGGCGCCCCCCTTCTCCTCCCCCTTTTCCTCGTCCAACTCATGCGTGACCTCGACGAAAGCGCACCACTGCCGCCAGGCCTCGCCGCTCTCCAGGGCCCAGCGCGCGCGGCGCACGCCCTCCTTCCAGCGGCCGCCGCCGGGCCCGCGCTCGGCGACCACGGCGCCGTCGTCGCCGGGGCCCATGGCGCTGGCATCGGCCTCGCAGACGCCCGAGACCACCAGCAGCGCCGCCGCGTTCATCAGCACGAACTCGAGGATCGGGTCGCGGGCGTCCGCCACCTCGCCCCGCAGCAGCCGCCGCAGGATCTCGGCGTTCTCGGCCGGCTCCTTGCCGGGCGACACCGTGCTCAGCGGGTGGGTGCCGAGGCCGAAGTCCGCGGGCGTCAGCTCGAAGTGCTCGACGTCTACTACCACGGTGTTGTTGTTGTTGTTGTTGTTGTTGTTGTTGCTGCTGCTGCTACCGTCGGCTTCGGCGCCGCCGCCGCTGCGGCTGCGCGGCACCAGCTGCCAGCAGAGGGTGGGCCCCGCGCAGGAGATCTCGTCGAGCTGCTCGCGGCCGCAGACGACGAGGGCCTTGCGGGCGCCGCCGAGCCGCAGGGCCTCGGCGAAGACGGGGCCCAGGTCGGCGCGCGCGACGCCCAGCACGCGCGCCTCCAGCGCGGCGTCCAGCGGGTTGGCCAGCGGGCCCAGCAGGTTGAAGACGGTGCGCCAGCCCAGCTCGCGGCGCACCGGCGCCACGTGCCGCATGCCCGGGTGGAAGACGGGCGCGAACAGGAAGGCGTAGCGCGTGCGCGCGTACACGGCCGCCAGGGTCGCCGGCGCCACGCGCGCCAGCCGCGCCGCGCGCGGGCGCATGCTCAGCAGCAGGTCCGCCGAGCCGGACTTGGAGGTCGAGGCCCGGTTGCCGTGCTTGGCCACGCGCAGGAAGGCGGACGCGAGGATGGAGGCGGTCGTCGAGATGTTGAAGGTGTTGTGCGAGTCGCCGCCCGTGCCCACGATGTCGCACTGGAGGGGGGGTTTGGAGGGTTATCACTCCTGCTTCGGCTTCACAGGTGTGTTGTCATCCTGGGTGAAGGGAAGGAACTCACCAGTCCTCCCATGTACGTCCCCTCCACGCGCTTTGTCGAGGCCAGGGACGCCTCTAGGCTCTCGATGTCGATCTTGGCGGCGTGCCGGCGCATGGCCGCGGATGCTTCGGCCAGCACATCGGCGCGGCGGTCCAAGCCGGTGAAGTGCAAGGCGGTCAGGAGCGAGCCGGTCTGCACCGGGCTCAGCTGGTTGGTGAAGATGAGGGCGATGGCGTCCGCGATCTCCTTGGCCGTCACGCCCTCCTTTTCCGGGTCGGGCCAGAGTCGCTGCAAGAGGGGCCGGATGTCCACGAGCACCGCCTGATTTTGCATGGCGATGGACTTGGGCTGCTCTTTGCTGTCGGCCATCTTGGCGATGCTCAGCCGGCAACCTGCCGGGTGGGTGATATAAGAGCTCGTATAAGCTTGAGTTGTCGCGGTGAGGTGAGTTAAAGAAGAGTCTACACCGGACAGAAGTGTGGACGTCTTGAACCAAAGCTCTTCAGATCAGACGATGTAAAATCGTGAGCTGACTTTATTTTCAAAGGATCAAAAGGATTCCTCCTAAGCCGTGACTCAGACTTGGCTTGTTTGGACTTGATCGATGAAGCTGCCCCGCCGTGGATTATCCCAGTCTGCAAGTCTCCCGAATGGATGAAAGCTCTCAGCTCTGGAGGGGCTTCCCGCGGGGCATCGTAAGCATCGTTTAGACTTGGATCCGAGTCAATTGGGGCGGTGAAAGCTGGCACGATTCAATACAGCGATCGGCATTCTTCTATGCAACTGTGGGTGTTCGTAGCCCCCGACTTGCCCGACCTCCGACAGGGCTGGGATAGGTAACCGTACCTAGGTGCTGGAGCGAATGGGGCAGCGTCAGGACCCGCTTCTTTCTGATCAGGATTGTTGAAGCTTTCCCATCGCCATCTTTTCGAGCGCTCCGGTCATTGCGAATGGGCGCGACTCCTTGAGCCAACGCCAAGCATACCGAACAGTCCCCAAAGGGAGTCATAGTCGAGCTCGACTCCCACGTTCAGGATGCCGCCTCGACTCAATGGCTCCGCCCGCGCCAGCGTGAGCAGAGCCTTTCGCGCATCCAGCCTTTCCCACCGAGCCTCCAACGTCTGGCTGCAGAGCTCGACCGTGACCGTGACCGTGACCGTTCCCTCGAGACAATATGCGGCCGTCGCGACGACAAATCTATCCCTCGCCGGCTTGAAATTGCCAGACAACTACATCCCGCCCACACAACCGCCCACCGCACGGCGGCCCGACCAGCGGAAAGCACAGCTTCTGCGCTCCTACACGGCCCTCCTGCGGGCCACGCCCTTGATCCTCTTCTTCCAGCACAACAACGTCACCGCCGTCGAATGGGCCGCCATACGGCGCGAGATGCGCGGTGCCCTGGCCGCGGTGCCCGTGCCCGCCGCTGCACCCGACGGCGGCGTGCCCCCGGTGGACATCGCGCGGAACATCGACCTGCAGGTGATCCGGACGCGCATCTTCAGCATGGCCTACAAGATCGTCGAGTACTTCGATCCCGAGGCCCACAAGAACGAGTCCAACGCCTACACGCACGACCTGTCCTCCACGGCGTATGAGACGGTCAAGGAGATCAAGGCGGACCCCATGTCCAGCTACGGCCAGATGTTCCCCGTCTTGCAGGGCCAGATCATGGCTGTGACCTTTCCGGCCGTGTCGCCGGACCATCTGGCAGCGGTGCTGAAGATCCTGGCGCCCTCGCCGCCGGCATTCCCGGCACCTACGAGGAGGAAGAACCCCGGCTACTACGAGACTACGGCGCAGAGCGGACTGCAGAAGCTGATCCTGGTAGGAGGCAGAGTGGAGGGCCGGGTATTTGACAACGAGGGCGTCAAATGGGTCGGCGGTATCGAGGGTGGTCTAGACACCTTGCGGGCTCGGTTGGTGAACATGTTACAGAGCGCTGGTCTGGGTCTTACGACGGCCCTGGAGGGACAAAGCAAAGGTCTGTGGTTGGCCCTGGAGTCGAGGAGGACGCAGATGGACGAGGAAGCCAATGGCGGCAAGAAGGACGAAGAAGCCAGTGGCGACAAGAAGGACGAGGCAGAGCCGCCAAAGGCCGCCTAGCGTGTCTGTGTCTAGTAGACGTGTACAAAGTCTGTTGCCATATCAGTGCGTGTATCCGCACAGCTGTATTATCACTCAGAACACCGATGGCGCGGATAGAGACGCACTGGCATCGTTCCAGGGGTTTGTTGTTTAACTCTGCGTGGATCTGTGAGATATTGGAGAGTTGCCATTGTCGAATAGATGCATGTCCGACTACCTTTCTATGTATTTATAGGAGCGAGTCAACAAGTGAGATAGCAGGGAGACAGGGGCCACTAAACAGGACCCTGCATGAGCTGCGGTACGCTAGGAAGTGCGACACTGCGGCCTCCAGGCGTTTTGTCTCGACTGCACGTCTCCAGCGTTGGCTGTCTGCCTGTACACACGCGGAGCTGCGAACTGACGTACGCCCGGACTTCCCTCTGTATCGAGTGACCTGACGCTCCTCGCTCTTCCACCTACCCACTGCCTACTTACTTGTTGCTCTATTCCCTCGTGACGAGCGAAAGCTGGTCGGCCGACTGCAGGGAAAGCAATGCTCACGGTTGTATAAGCCAAAGTACACCGACAAGTACACCGACAACCGGGTACCTAACCTACCTTCGACGCTACCTTACGCACTCCCGATCGAACACCCGCGAACACCTCCCACGATCCCACGATGGACTTCGCGCCGTACCAATCCTCGCCGCCCGAGGCCTCGCGGCCCTTCTCACCCCCGCGCTCGGCCTCCTCCCCGCGCGCCTCCATGGACCCCTGGGCCACCACCACCACCACCACCGCCGCCGCCACCTCGCCGCCCCTGCAGCACCCGCAGCCGCAGCGCCCGCTGGGGATCGCCGGCTTCGGCGGTGGCGGAGGAGGAGGCTACGCGTCCGAGGCGGGCGGCGCCGTTTCCGAGTTCGACACCAGCCTCGGCATCCGCCTGGACTACGAGGCCTGCCTGGCGTATCTGGGGTTGCCGCCCCTCGGGGCCATCGTCTTGCTGATCCTGGAGCGGAAGAGCGATTTCGTGAGGTGCGTCTGTCTGTCTGTCTGTCTGTCCGTCCGGGGCTGCGTGTGGTTTGGTCTTGGGCGGGAAAGACCTAACTACCTAGGAAGGTGGCTTGGGAGTTGCTGCTGCTCGGTTGTTTGTTAGTCGGGGATCTAGATGGACGCTGGAATCTACAAGGCTGACCCCCGTGACCTAATCGCAGATTCCACGCCTGGCAGTCGGCCCTGCTGTTCACCGTCGTGTTCATCATCCATCTCATCTTCTCCTGGTCGACGTTCTTGAGCTGGGTCATCATCCTCCTAGACCTGTGCCTGATGGGTTGGTTGGCGCTGAGAGCTTATAGAGACGCGGATACGCTAGACAGGTCAGTAGTATCGCCGGGTTGTGTGTTGCCCGCGAGTGAGGAACTAACACAGCAGCACAGATTCGAGATCCCGGTATTCGGACAGATAGCGAGTCGCATACTAGACGACGAATGATGTCTTATATGAGAGTGAGAGAGAGCATAGAGGCTGTGACGCGAGAGTAATGACGCTGTATGGTTTGCCTGTGCCCGTGCCTGTGCTGCTATGGTATATATACCCCCTTTCCGTGCCAAGCAGTGGCGTATGATATCTTACAATAGAATTGCTCAACAATAGACCTTGCGGATTCACGAAGAACGACGGGAGACTTGTCGTCTACGCCTGAGCCAGTTGGTCTTGGGGAAAATGAAGTCTACCTGGCAGAGCCACATTTCTCGTGGCACCTTCGCCCCTGTTCTTTCTCTCCGCGTTTGCCCTGGGCCCATACCAAGAGCTGGGGGCGATCCCTTGTCAAAGCGCCTGGCCATGTCTACCAACTGACTCGGGCTTCATCCTGTGCCAGCTTGCGCTGAAGGGTAGGGTATTCCATCGTGGTTTACGAAGAGCAAGGTAAAGTGAAAGGATGGAATGCTGAGTTGTTGCGTAGCTGCCGGGCCGAAGTCGTATAAATAGTCTCAGCGGGAAGGAATGTCGGCTTTCGGGTCGGCGGCGCGAAGGACCTGGAGGCTATCAAAGCCACCGGCCATAGGGCCGTAGAGAGAAACATCTTGGCTATGCGCCGTGGCTCAGCTGAGAGGTTGATGATGAGATACTATCTGTGATTGGATACGTATGGATATACATTACGAACGTGTCGTGTGTAGCGTATCGCGGGTATTGTCTCCGGGCTGGCTACTTGCGCGGCTATGACGGGGATCTTAAAGGTGGGGAGGTATGCCTCGTCTTCTCTCGCAACTCGGCAGCTGATCCGTTATTAACGAGCAGGAAATGATTAGAGGTGTCTCTGATATCGATCCCAAGAATGTGCAGCTCATCCCGTGTAACAAAGAGCAGCGTTTCTACCTACACACGGTTGGCCTTGGACGTTGAGGTCTTGAAGGAGGGAACCCCAACTTTTACAACTGGCATAGGTTTTACTACGGAATTACTTTGACTCCATGGAAGAACAGAGAACCTCGAGCTCCTATTGACATATCACTTGCAATTACCTAGAGGAGACTACTTCTGTAGAGTGCCTGGTGTTCTTCCAACCCACACTCAGGTTGGGATGGTAAGGGTCTTAATGAATGATCTACGGGACTGATCAATGATAACTCAGCAAGTTCTCTCAAGTGTTGCCAATGAAAGACCACCAGAGACGAAGACAGAAATCCGAATGCCAGTTGTCAAGAATGTAGCTCGCAGCGATCGAACCGCCAACAAGGCGTGGACCTGCTACGAGCAACGATGGAAACCATCTGTTGGCATTTCTATGCAACTAGGTGATCTATCACGGCTCATGCTTACAGCCGTGCAGTGGTGGTCCCGTGGTTGCCTATGCCAGGCCCCCACAGGAGGCCTCCGCGTGGCGTACCACATGGGCACGGTCGAGGAGGGCTCGAGATGGCAAACATACTGACCTATCTGCAGGTGTTCTTGTTTGCTGAGGTCTGCAGACTTTTTGGGCACCACGCGCAGTTCTACTATTTAATCAACCTTTTCCCCAGCTTCCTATCTGTAACTTTCCTTACCTACTTCAGGTACCCGAGCAACCTCCCGATTTCCACTTTACCATCTACTACCCTGACACTCACTTCGACCAGCACCAGTGCCCAAGATGGCGCCCGCCCGTGGTAGTGTCCTCTCCGACACCCTCCGCAGAATCACCGCCATCAAGCTCGACGAGCTGGAAAAGCGTCGTGCCGAATTCGAGGTCACCAAGGCCCAGATCCTGTCCACGTTCCACAGCGAGCAGGATCCCCGCGAGCGACTTCGTCTCCTGAGCAGTGGCGTCACGTCCTGCCTCACCGAGATCCTCGAGCGCCATCCCAACCGGGAATTCCGTTCCCGCCTGGCACCGGTCGACTTCGATGGCGTCCTCTTCGACCAGGCCAAGTACGACCCTTCCATCCTCCCGGCCACCCTCCGCCCTTGGGAGCAGAACTGCCTGGACAACCTCGACAGACAATCGGCCAAGTTCGAGTACGCCTCGCTCTACGGCGAGCTTATCAACGAGTGGCTGTCCACGGGGGACGCGACACCCGCCAAGGACGACGTCCCCCTGAACGACGACCAGGTCGACGTCGATGCCATCAAGAGTCAGGAGTCCCGCCAGGAGTGGGAGCGTCGCGTCTTCGAGCCTGCCCACGTCGATGAGCAGGCCCTGCGCGCATACCTCAACGACCAGTTCGAGTTGCGGGCCGAGGAGCAGACGACCGCCGCCGCCAAAGCCATTGACAGACTGCGCACCGACATCGCGGAGTTTGAGAAGAGCATGACCAGGGAGAGCCAGTTCAGCGTCGACACCTTGAAGTGGGTGGCCGACGGCCTCCTCGCCTCCGACCTGCTGCCGAACGAGCAACGCGAGGTTCTGCGTGACTACAAAACCAACCCGACCATCATGGCCGAGATCGCCGACGTCTTGAACATGCGCATGGCCGCCTTGGGCAGCTGGTCGTGGGGCGAGGGCGTACCGGTCGAGCAGCGCCGGAAGATCAACGGCACCTTCGACTACTTCATGCGCCAGGATCTCCTGCAGGCGCTGTTCCTGCAGTACATCGGCGTCAGGTGGTCCGTGTTCCTGAAGATGGCCCTGACCGCCCTGACCACGACGCGGGGAGCGTGGAAGCGGAAGGACGCCCGCACGCAGGTGCCCGAGGACGTTCTGCAGCGACGAACGTACTATCTCGGCCCCGACCAGGACCTAGATGGCGGCACTACCCTGCAGTCGGTTCGCAACCAGCTGCACCGCGAACACTACTTCCTGTCCGGTCTCTTGGATAGGGAAACGCAGCGGAACGGAGCGATCGAGGGAGAAGACGAGGTCGAGTACGAGGAGGCCGAGTACTACCAGCTACCCGACCCAAAGAAAAAAAGAGCGGCCTGCAGGCTGCGAGGAGCGCCACGGCCACCGCGAAAGGACCCCGAGACGGACGACGGCGGCCCCCGCCAGCGTCCGATGGAAGACAAGGAAAGGCTGGTCCGGATATTGTCCACCGAGATCACCGTCGCGACCCGACTGTACGGCGGGATGACCGCGGTTCACTCCGTCTTCGACAGCTGGGACTCGGCCCTCCCGCACGAGACCATATTAACCATCTTGGACTTCTTCGGCGTGTCGAAGCCGTGGCTGGACTTCTTCGCCAAGTTCCTCGCGGTCCCCCTCAAGTTCACCGACGACGGGCCGTCCGCGCCGCCGCGTACCCGCCGCCGAGGCGCTCCGGCCTCCTGCGTGGTAAGCATCCCCCCCGGACCTGCTCTTTCTCTGGATCGAACCCCCCCCCCCCGACCGAGTGCTGACCATCGCCTTTACAGCTGAGCGACGTGTTCGCGGAGTCGGTGCTCTTCTGCCTCGACTACGCCGTCAACAAGGCCACCGAGGGCGACCTGCTCTTCCGCGTGCGGGACGACCTCTGGTTCTGGTCCAAGGACCACGCCCAGGCCGCGACCGCGTGGAAGGCCGTGCGCGGCTTCGCCGCGGCGACGGGGACCCGCACCAGCGAGGCCAAGTCCGGCAGCGCCCGGATCGCGAGCCGCCACCACCACCACCACCACCACCACCACCACCATGCGTCCGCGAGCCCGCCGCCGCCGCCAGTCGACGACGACGACGACGACGCCGGCCTGCCCCGCGGCGACGTCCGCTGGGGCCTGCTGCGGCTGTCGCCGCGCAGCGGCCGGTTCGAGATCGACCCGGCGCGGGTGCTGGAGCGGCAGGTCCTCCCGGACCTGCGCCGGCAGCTCGTGGCCAAGTCGCCGAGCCTCCTGGCCTTCGTGCAGGCCTGGAACGCGTACGCGGTGACGTTCCTGGCGGCCAACCTCGGCCGGCCCGCCAACTGCCTGGGGCAGGCGCACGTGGACCAGGTGCTGGCGACGCACCGGCGCGTGCAGGAGCGGCTGTTCTCGTCGTCCCCGTCCCCATCGCAGCCCCCGTCCCTGGTCCGGGAAGGCGAGGCCGTGAGCAGCAGCAGCGTGGCCGCGTACCTGAAGCGCGAGATCGAAACCCGCTTCGGCGTCCGCGACGTCGCCGACGCCTTCCTGTTCCTCCCCGCGGCGCTGGGCGGCCTGGGCCTGCGGAGCCCGTTCGCGGCGCCGGCGCAGGCGCGCCCGGCGGTGCTGCCCGACCCGGCGGCGGTCGTGGACCGGTTCCTCGCGGCCGAGCGGGCCGAGTACGCGGCGCGCAAGGCGGCGTTCGCGCGCGGCGTCGGTCCCGAGCCCCGCGACGCGGACCCCAGCGCCTTCCTGGGCTTCGACGAGTTCGCGCGGTACCGCGAGGTCCTGCCCGCGGCCTTCGCCGGCAACCTAGTAGAGGCGTACGCGGAACTAGTGCGGGTCCCCGAGGCGGCGCGCGTCCGCCAGTGCACGCCGGACGTGGAGCGGGCGCTGAACAGCGCGCGCTGGGAGCCGTGCCGCCAGCGGGAGCAGGGGGGGGCGCGGCCGGGAGTGGCCCCTGGCCGAGCCGTACTGGGCGTACGTCGCGCAGCTGTACGGGCCCGAGGCCCTCCGCCGCTTCGGCAGCCTCCAGATCGTCGAGACCGACCTGCTGCCCGTGGGCCTGCTGGGGCTCGTGCGCGATAGGCGGGTTAGTTGGGGTTGAACCTGACTAGAGACGAGGGTAGTGGTGAGGGTCTTGAGCTGTGCGGACTCGTGTGTGTGTGAGTGAGAGAAGGGACGCGTGAGGTTCAGCACCGAGTACGCAATCGCAAAGGCGTCTTGCGATCTTTCGCGCCTCTTCTAGGGCGAGGATCGAAGTGATGGTGCAGCTGAGTAGCGATGGGCATATCGCATGGCTTTGCCTTTCCAAGAGCGAACAGGAGATCTTTGCGCCGGCTTTTGTTATGAGGGAATATAGCTTTGAATTAACTTGGACAACTCCGTCAGTTCTTCATGGAGGCAATCAATGCTCAATGCGACCAATTTCCGAACGTGTGACAGTCTCCGTCGACTGAAGCGTCGTTAATCTGTACTCATTATCGGATTATGAATCGCCGCAGATGCTTACTCTCGTCTCATCGCTCCTGTACCATCGGATTAACCGTCGCCTCACGAGAACGACGCATCTTCCCCTCCCTCCCCCCCGCCCGCCGACGACCTCGACGACGTCCTCCGTTCCGTAAGCCACACCTTGGCGGCCTCGTACGTGCCCAGGTAGAGGCCGCTGCCGACGGCGGTCCACACGGACCGCAGCAGCCCGCCGCGGAACAGGCCGCGGACGCCGCGCTCGCGGACGACGTCGCGCGCCACCGCCAGGCTGCCTTTTCCCCTCCGGGCCGGCTCGCGTTTTGCTGCGTCCGCCCGGCCGCGAGCCTCGTGTCCGTCGTCCCCGGCCGCCGCCGCCGCCGACAGCATCATGCGCGTCTTGACGACGTCCATGGGCGTGGTGACCAGGGCGGCGAAGCTGCCGGCGGCGCCGGCGCTGAGGCCCGTGACCGCGCCCGTCTCCAGCAGCAGCGACGAACCGTTGTTGCCGTTGCCACCGCCAGCGCCACCACCCCCTTGTCGTTGTCGTCGTCGTCGTCGGCCCCAGATCCGCGCCCGCGCCGCCTCGAACAGCGGGAACTGCAGCGCCGTGAAGGGCAGGTTGCGCGCCACCAGGGCCGAGTAGCCGCGGAGCAGGGCGCGGCCGCGGAGCATGCGCAGGGCTTGCAGGGACGTCGAGGAGGAGGAGAGGGGGGATGCGGGGGAAGAAGAAGAAGAGGAGGTTTGTCGTTGCAGCATCTGCGCGTTCTGCTTGACGACCTCGGCGGGCGTCAGCACGAGGCAGGAGGCGCACTCGGCGGCGGCGGAGGCGGCGGCGTGGACGAGTGGGAGGGGGAGCCTCCTACTCCCTCCTTTACTTCTCCCCTCCTCGCCGCCGAGCAGCAACGACTTGGCCGCCTCGTACGTGGTGAAGAAGGTCCCGGCCGCCGGCAGCGTGGCCACCACCACGATGCCGATGCCCTGGTAGAGGCCGCGGAACAGCGAGCGGCTGGGCAGCTTGGTCGCCCGGTCCGGGTCCGCGAACGTCTTGACGAAGTCCTGGCTCTGCTGCCGCGTCTTCAGCGTGTCGAGCGGGTAGATCAGCAGGTCGACGGTGAAGGCGGCGGCGGCGCCGGCCTGGTGGGGTGGTGCGGGTGGTCAGTTACGTAGGTAGGTAGGTAGGTATTGCGACGGACGGGACGAACGGGGGGTTGAGGACGGCAATAAGGTAAGCAATAAGTAAAGTAAGTACTCACCAACATCACGTCCGCGTGCGAGCTCTCGCTCATCTTATTTTTTGCCGTCTGCCGGTACCTCCAGAAGAGTTGAAGGTGGTTCGGATGAAATAAGTTGTGTGGTGTCGTCGTCGCAGGCCGGGACCGCCAACACTGTTCTACTAGGAGGGCGTGCCTACGAGTGGGAGATTTCCAATGACATTTGGTCGCTTCATGTCAAGTTATTAGAGGGTTTGAAGACGACATATCTCAATATCAAAAAAAGAGTCCATGTCCTCATCCTCATGAATGCGATGAAGCGTTCAAAAAGCATGACATCATTGGCCCTGGGCTTCTGCTCGGTGGGTACCTCGATGAATTCGGCCAATGAGGACCTTCCGAACGAGTTCGAGATAACCTTCTTCACCACCAAGGCCGCAAGTCTTTGCCATCGTAAAACAGTTGGAAAATGCGTGAAAAAAGGCTTTGAAGCTAGGTATCTGGATAAGTACCTTCTCGACCTACAGCCCCCCCCTTATTGACCTTCGTAGGCCCCAACCCCCTTTTCATGAATCGCCCAGCCCTGCTCATCATGCTAAACTTACCTCACAACGTCCACTGACCTATTGTTACGGGGACGGGCATGACATCGTCTAATTGTGTTGAAACGTAAGGATGCCATTGTAATAATGTGCACAACACAACAACACAACAACACCCCACGAAACCCTCCCTCCATCGTACTAGACATTATGCGGAACCCGCAAGCACGCACGCACGCACGCACGATACCCGGCCTAAACTCCCCCGCGGCCTGCCTGCCCACCTTACTCACCGTAGCAGAGAGGCTAACCCAATGCTCGTCGTGTATGCAGGGTACAGTAGGTCTTATCATTTCTAATACTCTACAGTCCCCCCCGTCTACTCCTGGCCGAGCAGTTCCTTGGCCATGGCCACCCTCTCCTCGTCGCTGAGCTTCTTGGCTTGGGCCTGCTCCGCCTTGGCGGCGTCGAACCGCCATAGCCCTCCGGTCTTGTCCGCGTCACCGTCACTGCGGAGGCCGACATTGGACGCCAAGTCCTCGAGGGCTGGGTCCGCATCGTCGCGGGCAGTGAAGTAGGCGCGCGTCCACTCGCGGCCTTCACCCTGCTCCTTCTTGCGCGCCGCCCGCTGTGCCTGCTCGATCTTGGACTTCTCGCGCCCAACCGCATCCATGTCGCCGCTCGCGATGCCCTCGGCCACGCCCGCCCACGCCCGGCGCGACTCGAGCGGGTGCTGCTGGTCCAAGGGGGCTACGAGTAGCTCGCTAGTCTTCGTCGCGTCCGGGTCCCAGGTAGCGAGGAGCGTCTTGGACGAGTTGTGCTTGGCCGAGCCCGAGTGGATCTCGAACGCCTTGGTCCACTGGCCCGAGCAGTTGTATAGCACGTCCTTCTCCTTGCCCGTCGGGTACAGACTCGCGACGAAAGAGTTCTTCTTGCCGCTGAGCCAGCCCTTGCCGCTGTAGTCGACTTTGGCGGTGAAGCCGCTCGAGGATGTGATGTACGAGGCGCCATCGAGCTCGATGAACGGCGAGCCGAAGAGGAGCCCCTCGACGTGCAGGGAGGGAAGGCTTATGAGGAAGGTTTCGGTCTCGCCCGGCTTCGAGGGAACGGGTACGGACAGCAAAGCATGTCCGATCTGCTTGATGTTGATGGTCTTAGAGAAACTAGCCTTCTGAGCATTGTAGCCTTGCAGGTGGACGCCGGTCGGTTCGTTCTTGATGCTGTAAGCGGTCGCGGGCGGGTGGTGGCTGGCAGTGTTAGTACGAACGTAGACTGGGCGCATGTGTGCTAAGGCAAAGCTTACCTGACCTGTTCGCTGACCAAGTTGGTGGTGCCGGCGTCATCCTCCCACTTGCCTAAGAACAGCTCGCCCAAGAAAGGGTTGAGAGGCTTCTTCTCGTTACCGTACTGCTCGCTTCTGCTTGCGTACTGCTGCTTGAGGGTGGTCAAGAACCACTTCAGTACCAAAAGAGCCCTCTTGGCCGGGTCTTCCTCCTTGGCGGGAGCGGCGAATACAGTCGGGTGCTCGGCCCAGTAGGAGCTGAATTCGGTCAGACTGGTAGAGGAGAGGATAAAGGGCGGCGCGGTCAGAGAGGAAAGGTCGCCGTTGAAGGAGGCGATGGACTATGGGATGACGACATTCGCATCAGCAAGATTACTTCTAGGTGGGTTTATTCGCATGCAGACTGACCTTGATGAAAGCGGACCAGCTGGCGCCGGTCGCCTGGGGGTTGGGCGAGGCCTCGGACATGACGGTGGCTAGTGGATGAGGTGGTGGTGGTGGTGAGCTCGCGGGAGATATGATATTGGATGCTGCAGGACTGGCTTGACTGGATTGAGAAATACAGATTGTACTGTAGGAATGGACGAATGCGTCGGCGGGGTAGGTCAGTCGGTTGCGAGGTGTCGTCCCACAAGTGCGGAAGAACTAAAGATGAAAGGGGAAAAGGGGAGACGGACGGTAGACGGTGGCAGGTGGACTTCCGACTTGGTGGATGATGGATGATGGATGATGGACGATGGACGATGGAGTTGATGGAGATGTATCGCTTGATGGAGGGGCGCTTCCCGTTTATTTTAGTTTACCCTTAGGTACCTTAAAGGCTAGGTAGGTACTTAGGTAGAAGCAAACCTAAAGTACTTACGTCTGACTTCAGATGTTTGTACCAATCTTTTGGGAACAGCTGGGAAGACGATGAAGACGACGAGGGCGACCGTGAACACGAGCCCGTACTCGATGCCAAGGTAAACCGGAGGACAGATGTTTGACGTCAAACAAAAAAGAAAGCCCCGAATACCCCTCCGCACGTCATGCATCCCTGCCCGGCCTTACCTCTGCATTTCTTACCTGGAAGAGTAGGTACCTTACCTAAGGTAGGCCGTAGCCAGCTGACGAGAGCTCGCATTGGAGATTCTGCTTCGGGAAATTCGTACGAATTGAGGCGGGGTCACATCACCTTGTGACTGTCAGAGGATGGATGCTGGAGCCCTGGGCGGAGGTGCGTTTATTCCCTCCTAACGATACCATATCCCCTTAAGCATCAACTACTTGCAATTTTAACGTAGGAAGGTTACAGCGAACAGCTAAGCGTACATCAGTAAAAGTTACCACTTTGTAAGAGGCTTGGGCCGAATAGCGGTCGTATTAGGTATGGCCTAGCTAAGGTGCTAATCCGAAGATAAAAAGGAAAGGAAAGGGAAAGCATGGGCTGCGCCGGGCGCAGCCTGTGCGGGCTAATATACAGATATGTGCGCGTCATGGCCTGCGCTATGGCCACGTAGCCCTATCCGGCATAGCCGAATAGTAACTAAGGCTTTAGCCTTTGACATGCCCCCTTTTTCTCCGGCGCTTACGTAGCCGCGAAAATGTTTTACGAAAAGCCTGCAGCGGCATATTAAAGCAATTATAACCCGGTAGCTTATATCGTTATAAACCGGGTAAGCTTTTCGGGAAGGCTTTAAATAACTAACTTATATGTTAGTAGGTGGCTATTTACGTTTATAGCGTGTGCCGAACTTTTCTAAAGCCCGGCACGAAGTGCGTTAGACTTTTAACTAGCGTAACGAAGGTTTTTTACCCGCGGCGAATAATTTAGCATAACGGAATTGCGTCTTTGCTAACCTTGGCCACGCGTTAATAGCGTTTTACACATATATATAGCTTGCGTTTAATTTATTTTAGGTTACGCTAGTTATTTTTTTAGTAAAGCTTTTTTTTATTGTTGTTTTTATTAATATTATTATTTTAATCGATCGCCTGAGCCGCTTTTTCGGCAGTAAACAGGGCGCTAGTGAAGGTTTATATACGGCTTGTGGGCGTTACGGGCGCTGGTGCTGTAGGAATCGCAGCTATAGCTAGCGATTGAATGGTAGAGCCTTTGCTAACCTTGTAGTTGCGTTCGAAATGCTTTTTTATACCGTAGCGGCGGCATTTCTTTTTTTGTTGCTAACGTTTAGCTTAAACGGTAAGGGCGTTAATAGAGTTAACCTCTATGGGGTTACCGCTTGCGCTGGAAGTAAAATCGGCGCGGAAGGTGCTAGAACGTCTCGACTTATAATTTACGTCGAAACTAAAAAAAGACGTTTTTGTGCTTCGAAGTAACGTTAAAAACGCTTTTTATATATTCGGCTACGTTATGCCTGGTAAATTTAGCTGTAATTAAGTAGGCGCGTTAAGGCTAAACACTAATAACGTAATTTTGGCTACGTCGGGCTAAAGGTGGCCACTAGCCCGGAAAAGTGCTTTTTTGAAACGCGAAAGATACGCGCCCATAGCGGCATCACTTTGCCGCATCTTTGTTAAGCGTTAGTTAGCTTTTCGGGCCTTATTTGGTTTTTTGTATTATAAAACGAGCTGGTTAATAAAGGACTAAGGGTCGTACGTGCTGGTATCGGTGCATACTTAGACGAATGATAGTTACTTGGATTTAATCGACGCGCTATAACGGCTATATACGTAATAGAATTAGGCAAAGCCGTTTTCGATTAACGTAGCGTTGATTTATAATTTAGTAATAATGAAGACTTTTTACACGTTAACGTTAGAAGCACTTTTTAAAGGATCGGGGTTTAGAAAGCTTGCGCGAGGTTGATAAATAAGCGTTTTTATTGCGTTAGCTATACTTTTCGGGACGGGGGACGAAACCGTATCGGCTGCGTTATAGCGACGAACGTAATTAATGTTTTAGTCGGCTGTTTGCGTAACGCAGCTTATAAAGCGTTATAAAAAAGATTTTCGGATTATAAAAGGCTTAGGCTAAATAGCGGTCGTATTAGGTATGGCTTAACTAAGGTGCTAATCTAAAGATAAAGAGGAAAGGAAAGGGAAAGCATGGGCTGCGCCGGGCGCAGCTTATGCGGGCTAATATATAGATGTGTGCGCGTTATGGCTTGCGCTATGGCTACGTAGCCCTATCCGGCATAGCCGAATAGTGACCAAGGCTTTAGCCTCTGACACACTTTTAATACTTTTAATCTAGTTTTTTCCACAGTTATATTTGAACGTTAAAATAATAGTAGTTAATGATTAAAAAGATATAATAAACACCTTATTTTATTTATACCTTTAATCTTGATCTAACTTTATCTAACCCCACGCTAGGCCAATCAGCCTACTAGCAATCCACGATGTAACGAGGGAGAATAAAGCTACCTCCTGGGCGGCAAGTTGGCAAGGGCAGCCCGGGCGCGATGGAGGGGTGTACGTGTGGCTGCCCGTTACTTCTATACGGCCCGGGGCGGGGTTAATGCTGGTCACAGGTGTGGCTTTGGTTACCTTACCTTTACCTCTCAAGGTAACAGGCAAGACTGGAGAGGTCAACGGCGAGGGATAACACCCGGCTGCCACGCGACCACTCGCAGGTGTCCATTGTACGATGCAGGTGCTCTGCGAACAGCGTGGGACAGTGGCTCATGTTCATTGCCCCCCGCCTGTCTCCTGACAGACGTGTCCAGGGCTACAGGGTACTCCCTGAACATTGCAGTGTCGCATCGCATAACCGCATAATTTAGCAGAAATTACGTATGCACATTGTAGACAGACACAGGCTGGCAGGAGCAGGAGGGGAGAAGGCGATCACGCCTTGTCTCGAATTGAAACCACCAGCAACGAGAACATGACAATGACACTATGTGTGTGTGTGTGTGTGTGTGTGTGTATATGTGTGTGATAATAGGCTGTCGTGGGATTACATTAGCAACACTAATCCTCGGGTATCATTTCAAGTCATCAAACTCCAAAACCCGGGAGGACCGCGTCAAGAGCTGGTCCTCTCTATCCTTTGCCCAAGCCAGATGATTTGCACAGCCTGTGCTCCTGTAGCCATCCCGTATATATGTACAGAGAAGAAAATGTATATTCGTTCCCATCCGGCCCGCTCCCATTAAATCCTAGGCAACGACCCTCACGACGAGGCGTGGCACTGGCTGACCAGCTTTTGGCCCAGCTTGCCGTTGATACCGGAGAACCGGCCCTCGATGATGTCGCCTATCGTGTGCCACGGCGCATAGTGGCATGCGTACGCCGGCGGGTCGAATGTCCACGCCAGGCACTCGTCCGAGTGCTGCTCGCAGATATTCCGGCATTGCGTCATGTCCGTCACGTTCACCACCGTCGTGCTCCATTCGTCCAGTCGTCCAACGTAGTCCACTCCGCCCCGGAACGGCGCCGAAACAAAAGAGGCGTAGTTCGGAGCTCCGTAAATCGCTCCCAGTGACCGCCAGTATACCGGTTCCGTTATGCCTCCAAATGTTTCGCTGGTCGCCTGCATCGCGTCCGGATGACCCAGGCCGTGAAAGCCGAGGAGGGGCAGACACATCCGGTCGATCCACATCCTGGTCATCCATGGAGTTTCACCGTTAAACATGCGCTTGTACGTCTCGTCCAGGTAGATGCCCAGCTTCATGAATGTCGTGGACAGCAGCTTGTCGCCCCAGATCGATGTTGGGGCTTCTCGGTTTCCCTCCGCCACTACGTCCTTGTGACGGCCGTCGAATAGCTTGGCCAGTGCTGCACCCGATATGATGACCGACGACCCGCCGTGGGGGAAACGCCCTTTGTAGTCGCCCACGGGGTTTCCTATGTACTGGGGCTTCTTGGGATCCAGGTGCTGGGCAAGCATCATAAAGGAGGGTTTGATCAAGTACGTGTCGTCATCCAGCATCAGGTACCACTTCTTGTTGGGCATCGTCTTCCATGCGTATTCCAAGCCGGGAAGGAACTGTAGCGAGTCAGCCTATGCATCTAAGCGGCGGTAGACTCTCGCCAGGTTATCTTACCTTCATGGCATCCAATTCCCAGCCAAAGTTCTTGCCAATGATATCGGCAAGCATCCAGCCTTCCGCCTCAATAGCATCGGCAAGGCTCTGGTACTTGACCACTCGCTCCCAGTGCACCTGCTTCTTCACCGCGCCGGTCTCGAGGCTCCAACCAATAATGTCGACGGCCGGGACCTCCTTCCCATTGGCGAGGTAGTATCGGTCCTGGCTTTCGAAGGGCGGGTAGTCTTGAATAACGACAGTGTCGGCATAGAAGGACTCGTTGCTGAGGGCCTGCAGGGTGACTGGCACACGATTCCTTGTGCCATATCCAGTCTTCACCACGACTCCAACGTCCTTGTCGGGGTCTATGGGGTACCTCTGGGGTTGGTGAAGCCAGGCGTCGGTGGGGTGACGGGCCTGCCAGTAGTCGGTGGCCGATGTGGCACCGAAGCGTACGGCAGAGCGGACGCGGCTGTCGTAAGGTGTTAAGCTGAAGCAGAGGAGAAGGAAAACGATGGCGGAGAGGGCGAGCTTCTGCGGTCGCGAGAAACGTTTGGTGAGGGATCGAAACCTCTTGGCCTCCACCCAGCCCATAGTTGGCGGCGAGGAGGATGGAAGAAGCGTGGTTGGTTGGGAGGGGAGGCTCTTCGGCGTACGGGATGGATGTCTCGGGTGGGGGGGTTCGTGGCTCGCGATGGTAGCACAAGGATCGGCGGCGTCGGCGGAATCTTCAGGGAAGATCATGCGCGCGGTCAAGGCTAGAAGGAAAAGCAGGCAAGGACGTGTGTTGATGCAAAAAGGGAGAACGAGCGTGGTGATGTGTTTTTTTTGGAAGGATGGAAAAAGCGAGCGACAGTGGGCCCGGGAGGATCACGTAGTGTGTCTACGGCATCCGTACTCCGACGATTAAGGGCAGTATTGGAGGTGGTAAGGTGGGATAGGAAGCGGAAGCGGAAGCAGAAGCAGAAGCAGAAGCACCAGAGGCAAGACGCCGGTGAAGTGGGAAAGGGAAAAAGGGGAGGGAGAGGGAGGCGTTGACGAAGTACTGTACGGGGGCCCAGTATCCCTGTCCTGCCAGACCTTGCGGTGGTGTGCTCGTACCGACAGTACCGACAGGCAGGCTCGCAGCGTTACCGCAGGCCCGTCACCACCGCGCCGTTGCACAGTAGGGCGAAGTACAGTGCACCGTTCCAGCGCGCCATCAAGCTAAAATAGCGGAGACGAGAAGACGAATGAAGAAGTCAGGTGAAGGCGCTGCAGACTCGCATTTCACGCATTTCACGCATTTCCCTTCCCGGCCTAGAATCAATAAAACCTGCCAGTCGCCCTTTTCGCCATTCTAGACCCTCGTAATGCGGCTAATCTTAGCCCATCAAGCTTCCAAGGCTTCCCGAATTCCAAACGATCCGAGTCAAGTGTTCACTATAGTAGTCCATGCGAAAACAGGACCGGGTTCGTTCATTCCAATCCGACCTTGCACGGAATTCCGATATTGAGGAGGCTGTGGGGGAGCAAGTTTTCGTCCATCCCTGACGGCTTCCAGATTGTCTGCAAGCCCCCGTGCAGCCCATTTCCTCAATCCAGCCAACCAGCAAGCCAGCTTCTCTTCAACAGGCGACAGCTTCTATGGGGAGACAGCCGTGACTGTGACAGACAGACCTGCCAGACCGCGGGCATGTGGGAGAGCGCGGCGCAGCAAGGGGTTTCTGCCGTCACCGTGCAGCGCCCCCCTCACTACTTTATCTTCCAATACCTGCGCAAAAGTGGGAGAGATCCGGTGCACGAAGCACAGCTCTGACGATGTTGACGACGATGGCGTGCCCGATTCTTATAACGAACCGCTCAATGTGTTTCAACTCGGCCGAGCTCTTACAGCATCTGCTACGAATGAGGTACCTTACACAGCGTGACGACGAGTCACTGAGGCAATGACCTCACGCAGCGTATCAAAGCTGTCTGTCGGGCCATCCACGGCCTTGAGATTTGAAAACAACACCGTCAGTTCAAGTAGGTATGTAAGATTCGTGCGCCCCGTAGGAATCGACACGTTGACAAATGAAACGGGGTGATAGATAAGGGTAGGTACTCAATATTTGCGATTGACCTCATCATCTCAGTCCTACTGCGGCCGCTTCATACACGCATTATGTTCGTTAGATGCATCGCCCACGCTACCCGCAGTGCTTACAGCCTACCGGTACAGCTGGTGTGGCGGCGGCCCGCTCTCGTCTACCAAACGGGCGGAACATGGACGGGACCTCCCTCATCGAAGTCTGCCTCTTCATCTTTGATGCTTCTTCCCCAATTCATTGTTCGCAAGAATACCAGCACGCAATCACCTCCCAAGTCCCTGGGCTATCCGCCCACAATTGCTCACTGGATAAGAACCCAGTAAGGCAAGGATTTGCCATCATCCCCAATCTTCACCCCTGGAGCTCAGCCTCTGGTGGGGGCTCTCGGTAGATCCCTCCCGTCGCTAGGATGACAAGAAGCAGATTTCGCAAATTGCATCCCAGCTACAGCGAGATCTGGCGGATCTCGTTCCAAATCGGCTTCCTCGAGTGTCGATTTCTACAGTATCGTACGACATCTCGTCCCTTTGACTCGCCCTTTGACTCGCCCTTTGACTCGCCCTTTCACGCGCAGTTGAGGATGCACAAGCCCTTCTCACCCAAGTCCAGCCTGGAAGTACCAAGGCTAGGTAGGTTCCGTCAGTTGATACACGTATTTCATTCTCCGTCATACATACTCCCGCGACCCAGAGAATCGGATGACCTCCACCGTACAGGCGTTACGATCTGCTAAAGTTAGGTCTCTTATGTTACTTTCGATGCGGAACTGCTCATCGCACTGACACGTGCTTGACCCCTGTCGATATCAAATGGCCTTCGACACGTAAAATACACAGAGCCTCATGTACTTCTCCCCTTGGTCTCTCGCCATGTTTGGCTCCTACAACCATAAGCATGGCCTGCTCGATCGTACGAGCTACATTCCCGGGTACTCAAAATACCATTCTTCTTTCAACTCTTGCTGTAATCATCCGCATGTTGGTAGCTGGCCCCATTCTAACGGCTGAATCCGCTCCGCGCTGTCCTCAAATGCGCCACGTGAATCCCGGGAGCTGCCAAATCACTTCCGCTTGCCACTGCTTCACAATACCCACCAGTGACCAGCTTCAATGCTGTACACAAGTCCAAGGCAATGGGATATCGCCTGGTTAGGCAGGTTCTATTTTCAGAACTACGAATTCGGCATCATTTGACAACTGCAGTATCGTTCTGCTCTTGGATGTCGCAAAACTGATTTCTGTACTTGCTGACATTGACCACGATGGGGACGGAGATCCAGACCAACTTGAGTCTTCACACTCTTCTTTGCGATGGCTGTGAAGTATACTTAAGACCCTGAGAGCCGTCGATACACCGGATACTCTGAAGAGACACCAACGACTACATTCTCAAGCACCAAGGGATCTAGACTCAAGCCTCCGACACCATCAACTTCGACTTCGACATTCACAAAGCCGTCACGATGCACAAGACCACCGAGCAGCTGAGCTACCTCTCGTCGAACCTGGCCTCCAAGGTCATGGGGTATGCCGACCAGTATCTCACCCGTCTGGGCAACGACTCCCAAGGCGTCGACGACATCCCAGACTTCACGGTGGTGCAGACGACAGCAGGACTGTCGCATTCCTACTCCCCTTCTCTTTCCTCCAAGGTCCGGGGCTACGCGGGTTACGTGGCACTGATCGGTCTTCTTCTTTTCTTCGTTAGACTCTTTCAAGTTCGCATGAAATTTCGACGCTTGGTGACGGAACATGGAATCGTAAGCATGAGACCAGCCTGACTTGGTTCGCCATATACTGACTGACTTCAACAGCCGCTTATGCCGCACTCTTTCCTCCTCGGTCACCTCTGGGTTATGGCGAAGCTCAACATGAAGTACAAGATCCCCCGCGACGCCCATGCCCAGTGGATGATGCATTTCCTTCAGAAAGAGTACCCGGACATCTGCGACCATGGTCTCATCTACATGGATGTCTGGCCCATCGGCTACCCGATGTTGGCTGTCTTCCAGCCCGAGATGTGCCACCAGTTCACTGCCGAGACCAGTCTACCCAAGTTCTGGGCACAGGGTCACAAGCAGTTCAAGCACTTTACTAAAGGTCAGGACCTACTTCACCTCGAGGGTCAAGAATGGAAGCAGACCCGCGCTTTGTTTAACCCTGGATTCTCTGCTAAGAACTTACTGTCCCTGGTTCCGCAATTCGTTGAGGAAGCGCTTGTCTTCCGCGAGAAGCTCAGAACCGCCGCCGTCAGCCGGGATGTTGTCAAGTTGGAGGACTACACGACTGACCTCACCATGGACGTGGTTGGCCGCGCCATCCTGTAGGTTTCCACTTCCCCTTTGGAAGTACAATGATGGCTGCTGACCAGACCCTACAGCGGAACCCGCCTGCAGGTTCAGACGAAGCCGAGCAAACTCATGAAGACCATCCAAAAGCAAGTTTCACTCTGCACGCTAACAGTTAACCTCCCAGTAGACCTCAGCCCGACGAGGCACATCAAGCACTGGTTCTACAACCGTACCATCAGGGCGGAACTCATGCCCTACATCTTGGGCCAGGTAAACAATGCACAGAAGACGAAGGGCCCCAAGACAGTGCTGGCACTCGCCACCAAGGCCGTGTCTAACGAAAACTCTAACGACGGCGCCAGCAGAGACCACAGCAGCATCCCCCCCGCCTTCATTGAGCGTACGGTACAGCATATTAAAATCTTCATGTTCGCAGGTCACGACACGACGGCCATCACGCTGGCCTACGCCTACTACATGCTCTCGCTGAACGCGGACGCGCTGGCGCGGCTGCGGGCGGAGCACGACGAGGTGCTGGGCACGGCGACGGGCGAGGCCGCTTCACGGATATCCGAGGACCCGACGCTGCTGAACCGACTCCCGTACACGGCGGCGGTGATGAAGGAGACGCTGCGGCTGTTCTCGCCGGTGGGGGGCACGATCCGGCAGTCGCCGGCGGGCCACGTGCTGCGGCACCCGGAGACGGGCAAGGCGTACCCGACGCACGGGTTCATGCTGCACGGGTCGGGGGCGACGATGGGGCGGATGGAGGCGTACTGGCCGCGCGCCGAGCGCTTCCTGCCCGAGCGCTTCCTCGTCCGCGACCCCACCCACCCGCTGTACCCGCGCCGCAACGCCTGGCGCCCCTTCGAGTTCGGCCCCCGCGCCTGCATCGGCCAGGAGCTGTTCAACCTGGAGGTCCGCCTCATCCTCGCCCTCACCGTCCGCGAGTTCGACTTCGCCGCCGCCTACGACGAGGGCGCCGACGAGATGTTCGGCCTCCAGGGCTACCCCCACGAGTCCGCCGGCATCCAGGCTACCGCCCACGTCAAGGACGCGCTGCCCATGCGCATCGCGCTTCGCCAGAAGCCGTGAGTGGGCGACGACACGGGGATACGGGGAAGGCGTTGGGGATACGAATCACAGGTCGCATGGCACGGGAAGGTGTTGTTGGGTTTCGGAAAACGGAAAGGGATAACGGAATAGATGGCGTCTTCTCACGGAAGATACGGGTTGCATTTTCGGGGGGGTGTTTGGACGGCATTTCAAATTCGAAGCCTCGGAGTTTTGCTCTTGGACCGCATTTTGCAGATCTGGCTATCTGCTCTGCTTTGGTCGTTACGGCATATGGCTGCACTTCTTCTTCTTCTTCTTCTTTTTCTTCTTCTACACCCCTATCTGCACGACACGGAGTTATTCAGGAGGCCATCGCGATGATATCATTTGGAACGGATAATTTGAATATTCCACCCACATTTTCGTTTCCTTCCTGTGACTTCGGGAGGGTTTGCCAACCTTTGAGTGGAGTTGCGAAATGTGACAACGCAATATCTACTTAAGTCAATAGGTACCTATTCATTGTAGTACTCCGATATTTATTATGTCCACAACTCTTTAGTCACCTGGCTACTACCTCGTACCACACCTCGAAAGCCGTGTCGCATCCTCGGCTCTTTCACAAGCAGCCGATGTTACGGCCCGAGTAGGTAGCTAGAGGTAGCTAATCAAAAATCTGGGTCGGTAAGTAATGCCCAGCTTCCACCCAAGCTCTTCAGGTACAAGTTCTCGGTTGTTGTGCCCACTTGGCTTGCCTGCCCAGGCAATATTGTTCCCAAGCCAAGATACGATCATGCTCGGGATTCATAAACAGGCCATCCCATCATCGGCTAGAAAAACCCGAAGGCGGCCGGATAAATAAACACCAGCCAGCCAGCCAGCCAGCCAGCCAGCCGCGGGCGGCAAGTTCCGTCGGTGAGCCAGCCACAACCTACAAGTATTAAGTAACCCGTGACCTACGGACCTCGCGGGCCAAGGCCACCGGACGACATCTGCCTAGCAACGGGCAGGAATCACGAGACCTGGGCGGGCGTGAGTCTTTCGGTTGGCAACGCTCGCCTTGGCGCCCAGCGCGGGTTCCGACGCTCTGGTCCGAAAAGAAAAAAGGCGCGCTACCCAGGCGGGGCGGGGAGAGGGGGACCGCGTCCGGGGGCTGCACCTGCTTTCGGCATTCTTCTCCGCACTTCAGCGCGCCCGCGGCTGGGTGGCCTCCAAGAAAATTCTGTGGAGGCGGGCTCCCCAGTTAATCCCCATACCCCAGCTCCACGTGGTGTGGTGTAGTAGTGTGATGATGGATGATGGAGGTGGACTGCTGCTGCTCATTGCTGGACTCGACGGCGTGGTTTCCCTTCCCCCCTCGTCCCATCATCATCGGGTTAAACAAAGTACGTAAACGCATCTACTTCTTCGTCGTCTGCGGAACCGAGGTCCGGAGCGGAGCGGAGGTGGGCTTCGGAGTGACCTTAGATACTACCGCTCTGGATTTCAGGAGGAGCACCTTTTCCGCACGGCCGGCTTTGGTGTTTTCTTGGCAGACAATGAGAGGAGGAGCTATCCGTGCGGGCGGGCGCTGGGTCTTTCGCTCGTATACGGAGTAGATAGCAGGTATGTATGTACGCTCGGTTGGGGAACATGCCTGCCTGCCTGTCTGCCTGCCTGCCTGCCTGGCCTCTCGCGCACAGCCGATCCGGGGTGTGGGATTGCCTAGTACGACGCTGATGCGGGGAACTACCGACAGACATTGACCATCTCTCCCGGAGCATTGCCCACGACGTAATGAATGGTCTGCCCAAGCGCGAGGTATCCATGTTCTTCCCCCGCGGGACTATCCCAACTCGAGCTCTCTCTCCCGCCCCGAAGCCCGTCAACCCGGCACCTACAATCCACAAAAGAGCGTCTCGAGGCCTGAGTTCCCCTTGCCTAGGTAATATCCGACTCAGCACTCACTCCATAGCATCGCGAGGGAGAGAGGGAGAAGGGCCGACTCGGTTTCCCCAGACTTCTCCCGGCAACTGCTCATGTCCAGCTGATGACGAAGAGCAGGAGGAGGAGTAGGAGGAGGACAACGACAGTTCACGTTGCCGGCCGGGTCGGTCCATAGCCGCCTGCTCTGGTAACTAAGATGGCCGGCTACATAGGTATATAAAGACGAGGCTCTGCCCTTCCCGTACTGCCTTCTTGCCGACGATCCTTACCTGCTTTCCTCAGCGCCTCGGTGTCCCCGCGTGAAGAAAAGACAGCCAGCAAGATGTTCTCGTTACGATGGGCTTGGCTGCTCGCCGGCCTCGGGGCTTCGGCCCAGGACATAATCCAGGACGACACGTTCTTCTACGGACAGTCGCCGCCGGTGTACCCAACGCGTGAGTGTTGCCGATCCACTGCAACAAGCGAAATTCTTTCTGACTGATGGCCTCCCACAGCCGAGACGCCTGCGCAAGGCGCATGGGCGGACTCCGTGACCAAAGCGAGGAACTTCGTTGGCCAGCTCACATTAGAAGAAAAGGTATACCTACTTCACCCCCTCCTGGTTGCTCCTGCTGGAGATGACGACGGTAAACTGACTCACCCACTCCCTCCCCAGGTCAACCTAACCGGAGGCGTCACCTCGCAGACGGGCTGCTCGGGCTTCATCCCCGCGATCCCGCGCCTGGACTTCCCCGGAATCTGTCTCACGGATTCCGGAAATGGTCTGCGCGGCACCGACTACGTGACCGGATGGCCGTCCGGGATCCACGTGGGCGCGAGGTACGCTTATCTACCTCAGAGAACCGGACCGAACTTGTCAGGATGACGGTAGATGGCTAACGTTGCCCTCCAGTTGGAACAAAGACCTCGCCTACGACCGTAGCTTCGCTATGGGCAACGAGGCCAGAATCAAAGGCGTACAAGTGCTGCTCGGCCCCGTCATCGGCCCCGTCGGACGTGTGGTCGAAGGTGGCCGCAACTGGGAGGGTAAGTCGATCGCGGGTCGAAGGGAAGAACGAGCACGTTGCTTTGTGGTTGCTAACACCGGTCACAGGATTCTCCGTAGATCCCTATCTGGCCGGTAGCCTGGTGTACGAGGCGGTCTCGGGCATGCAAGATGCCGGAGTCACGGCCTGCACGAAGCATTTCATCGGCAACGAGCAAGAGACGCATCGCGTCCCGACGCAAGAGGAGCCTATCGTCCAGGCCCTCTCGTCCAACATCGACGACAAGACCATGCACGAGCTCTACTTGTGGTATGTACTTACCTATCCTACCTTACTTGATACCACCATCGTATTGCGTGACCTCGGACTGACGCGGGCTGCCACCCGACCAGGGCGTGGTACGACGCGGTGAAAGCGGGCACGGGCTCGGTGATGTGCTCGTACAACCGGCTGAACAACTCGTACGGGTGCGGCAACAGCAAGACGCAGAACGGGCTGCTGAAGGGCGAGCTGGGCTTCGCGGGCTTCGTGGTGTCGGACTGGAACGCGCAGACGGGCGGCCTGTCGACGGCGCTGGCGGGCATGGACGCCGCCATGCCCAGCGGCGACGGCTTCTGGGGCGGCAACCTGACGCTGGCCGTGCGCAACGGCTCCGTGCCCGAGGCCCGCGTCGACGACATGGCCACCCGCATCCTCGCCTCCTGGTACCAGATGCGCCAGGACGCGCCCGGCCTGCCGGCGCCGGGCGTCGGCATGCCCGCGGACATCAACGCGCCGCACGAGAAGGTGGACGCGCGCAACACCAGCGCGCGCCCGGTGGCCTTCGACGGCGCGGTCGAGGGGCACGTGCTGGTGAAGAACACCCACGGCGCGCTCCCCTTCGCGTCCGAGAAGATGGGGCTGATCTCGGTGTTCGGGTACTCGGCGACGGCGCCGCGCCGCAACAACCCGGGCGCGCCGGTCGAGGGGCAGTCGTTCGGGGCGTGGGCGATGGGCGCGTCGAGCGCCAACGCCACCGAGCTGAACCTCGGCTTCCTGGGCAACCTCACGATCCCCAAGTCGGCCACGGCGCCCAACGGCACGCTGCTGTCGGGCGGCGGCTCGGGCGCCACGTCCGCGACCTTCGTCAGCGCGCCCTTCGACGCGCTGGCCGCGCAGGCCTACGCCGACGGCACGCAGCTGTTCTGGGACTTCGAGAGCGAGGACCCGACGGTGGTGCCCACCTCCGATGCCTGCCTGGTCGTCGGCAACGCCTGGGCCACCGAGGGCTACGACCGCCCGGGCCTGGGCGACGCCTTCACCGACCGCCTGATCGAGAACGTGGCCGGCCAGTGCGCCAACACCGTCGTGGTCTTCCACAACGCGGGCACGCGCCTGGTCGACGCCTTCGTCGACCACCCCAACGTCACCGCCATCATCTTCGCGCACCTGCCCGGCCAGGACAGCGGCGCCGCGCTCGTCGAGCTGCTGTACGGGCGCGCCAACCCGTCGGGCCGCCTGCCGTACACGGTGGCGCGCGCGGCGAGCGACTACGGGCGCCTGCAGAGCCCGGACGCCGCCGCGATGGCCGCCGACGACAGGTTCGCCCGGTTCCCGCAGAGCGAGTTCTCGGAGGGCGTCTTCGTCGACTACCGGCACTTCGACGCGGCGGGCATCGCGCCGCGGTACGAGTTCGGCTTCGGGCTCAGCTACACCACGTTCGACTACGCGAACCTGGGCATCTCTAAGGCTGCCGACGTCTCCGTGGAGGAGTACCCGCAGGGCGAGATCCAGGAGGGCGGGCAGTCGGATCTGTGGGACGTCCTCGCCACCGTGACCGCCGACGTGCGGAACGCCGGCGCCCGCGACGGCAAGGAGGTCGCGCAGCTGTACCTGGGCCTCCCCGGCGCCGACGTGCCGGTCCGGCAGCTCCGCGGCTTCGAGAAGAAGCTGATCCCGGCGGGCGCGACGGCGACGGTGGAGTTCCCGCTCACGCGGCGCGACCTCAGCGTCTGGGACACGGCGGCGCAGAAGTGGCGCCTGCAGGCGGGCGACTACAAGGTCTTTGTCGGCCGGAGTAGTCGGGATCTGCCGCTCACGGGGACGCTGACGATATAGGTTAGGTACCTAGTTGACGAGGAGGGGTAATGTTAATGATTGAATTTCCGTGAACGGGGTTGGTGAATGCCTACCTTAGGTATTGCTTATTGGTGACATGCGTGCGTGACCTTACTTGAGCGGAATGCTGGATAGAGCGGCATGTTGTTTCGATTGCAGGGCGCGGTTTCGAATGTCCTACACCTACCTACTTACTTACGCCGTACCTAGGCAGGCCTGGTCTTAGGTCATGGCCGGTGATGGCTGAGTGCAGTTCTACGGTAATTATGGTTCAGCGCAGGATATTCAGGGATCGCCGCCCGCGAGCTAGGAACCAGATCTGCTGTATGTAGTGGAGTTCCCAGCCCGCAAATGGGGGTTGCTTCGACAGACCTAAGAGGTGGTTCACCGTTCTCATTCGGCACGTTAATCTCACTACATACAGCCCCAGCGTAAGGCAGACAGACCCATGGGCCATGGTCTAGGTATGGAGTGCTGACGCCACTTAAAGGTTGCATTTGCTTACTCGAGTATTTACCTACTTAAATGTATTGGTCCTCGAAACGTCAGGGCTAGAGGCTGACGTCCCCCCTTCGAGGACTTGGCGTCTGACTGCCGGCAGCTGAGTATCATGCGTCCAGAACAATTCTGATTCGTTCTCCCTTGGGGGGTCGGGGAAAGTGCAAAAAACGGTCAAGCGGCTCTGCAATACGAGGGAGGGCCCATATCCCGGGGGGGGGTCCAGGGTTCAGGTTTCTACCATTTAGTAGTTGTAGTTCCCAGAATCCCACGGCGCGCGGGGGCCGAGTTTCTTTTGGTTCAGTTTCTGGTCCCTTTTTTTCTGTTTATGAGAGAGAGAGAGAGAAAGAGACATGGCGTTATTTCCGTTATGCACTTTGACCTGGGCGCTATGCCTTTCGGTGATAGTCAGGGCGACGACTACGTTCCTGACCTTCTCCGATGCCGACTGCGAGTCACTAGTCCAGACGCTGGAGGGCGAGGAGAGTACCGCTTCGGGGGAGTGCACCAAGTTCCGCCAGCAGGCCTTTACCTCGTACAGCAGCTTCCTGCTCAACACTCTCGGCGAGGGGTGTTCTAGTATGTCGCCGTCGTTGCCAGACAGACCAAGTCTTCGACCCTACTAGGACGAAGATGTAGGCGCTAACCCAGACGCCCCCCCCAGTCACCATCTACGGACCGGATAACGGGACCGACATCTGCTCGGCCGCCGACCCCATCTTCGCCGACTTGAACCACTGCTACGATGCCTCGGAGTGGGAGTACTATAGTGTGGATGAATGTGCCGCTTCGTCTTCCAGCACTCCGATCACATCAAGTCCCACAACAACATCCGTATCGACGTCAACGCCATCCCCAAACTCCGGATCATCAAGCACCTTCAACACAGGCGCTATCGTCGGGGGCGCCGTGTCCGGGGTGCTCGGCGCCATTCTGATCATCTTGGCCGCGTTGTTCTTTTGTTGGTACAGGCCCCGGCAGCGCAGGAAGTTCGGACAAGGTAGTTTCGGGCCCATGGGCACGAGCGCCGGTCCGGTGTACGAGAAGACGGGAACGGCTGGTTGGGGGTCGTCGGCCTATGCCAGCTTGCAGTCACCCGCTACGCCCTCCGAGGTCCCGGCCGGCTCGATCCACGAGATGGACTCCACGCCCCGCATCGCCGAGGCCCCAGGTCATAATAGCATGGCGAGATGAAGGGATTTTTGTATAACCGTTTTTTTCGGAACAGAGCATCTGATGACGGAAAAGAAAGATAACGAGTTGGCAGTGATGAGTACCTAGGTGGCAGTTGGCCTGGGAATCATGCCCAGCAGTACTTGGGTTTCCTAGATGCTGGCATCGACGTTTCCTGCCCGCGTCTCACGACGATCTTCTAGAGATTTGGTATATATTGCGTTCGACTTTCAGGGAATACGTCTTTGCGTCCACGTATGGGTGAGACGCCAGTTGATTACAGGCCTTGCAGGTCTTCAACTTCAGGATATCCGGCTGACTTCATGACGGCGACAAGTCCTTTTCGGCCTCATCTGAGCGTGAGGCGTCACAAAGACTGGTATGGGGCCCTCACCTCTATGCCTGCCTTCTTCGCCATGTCCATATTACGGGTCAAGCCATCGAGCCGTATTGACCTACCTAGTCAACGAAGGATACATGTTTGGCCAGTTACTGTAGTCAGTCATCTGCTATTGTCGCGATAGACAGTAGACAGGTCCTTCCTCTTCAACTATAGATTCAAGGCAGAACTCATCGCGAAGATGAAACACAGCGGCGTTATGATTGCAGGTGACGAGGACACAGGAAGTGGGAGGAAACATGTGTCATGGCACTCCGTCACAAGGAAGCGGAGTACCTAGGTAGGTAGGTACTTTCTTTGCAGTTGTAAGTTGTACGGGGAGGTCATCGACATCTTGTCAGTGCTCAGATGATAAGACAATATTGTGTGATGGTGTTTCAACGAAAGATGAAGCGTCCCATAAGGTACCTAGCCAGCCACCTGCATCCCCTGAACAGGAGGCCGGTAGGGAAGACAGGTGGCCTGTGGCCGTGCATGAAGGTCTTTGGTGGCTGGTGAACGAGCTCGAGCCCCACACTTCACCTCAGCTCCCGTCCAGCTTGAGGTCCGACCCCAGCTGTCAATGAACGGACGGCCCCGGGTGGTCTCTGTACAGTGGACGACAGGGCAGTATCCTGTAAGCTTAGCTCTCCCCAGCATGCCACTAACGTCAGCAGCCAGCCAGCCAGCCAGCCAGCCAGCCAGCCAGCCAGCCAGCCCGACTCCCGTCCTGCTTCCAACCAAGTCACATCCCCGAACCGCTCTCTCTCGTTTACAGGCTGCGACAACTCCCCAACCTCCCTCGGCGCTGATGCTCTTGCGATCTCTACATCTGGTTAACGAGACCAATTGATCCCCTGGCCGTCGGGCCCGTACGTCTTCACCCTCGTCTCGCCAATCCCGAGAGCCCGCGATGTCCAACACTCCTGCGCCGCCTGAAGACCAGGCAAGGTTGCTGGAGGATGCCTTGGTCGCGGTGCGCCAGCAGACCGCGCTCATGCGCAAATGCCTCGACACCCCGGGAAAGCTCATGGACGCGCTTAAGTGCTGGTATGTCCATCCATCACTCCCTACCCCCAACAGGACACGAATGAGCATGCCTGCTCACCACCTGCCCGTTCTCTAGCTCCACGCTGGTCGCCGAGTTGCGCACGAGCAGCTTAGGCCCCAAGCAGTACTACGAGCTGTACATGGCCGTCTTCGATGCTCTCCGCTATCTGTCGGTCCACCTCCGCGAGAATCATCCCCATAACCACCTAGCCGACCTGTACGAGCTCGTTCAGTATGCCGGCAACATCGTCCCGCGTCTTTACCTTATGATCACCGTCGGCACCGCCTACATGTCCATCCCCGACGCCCCCGTGAAGGAGCTGATGAAGGATATGATGGATATGAGCCGTGGTGTCCAGCATCCCATCCGGGGCCTGTTTCTGCGCTACTACTTGTCTGGTCAAGCCCGGGACTACCTGCCGTCCGGCGACGGGGATGGCCCGGAAGGTAACCTGCAGGATTCCATCAACTTCGTTCTGACCAACTTCGTCGAGATGAACAAGCTGTGGGTCCGTCTACAGCACCAGGGCCACTCGAGGGAGCGCGAACAACGAACCCGGGAACGCAAAGAGTTGCAGCTGTTGGTCGGCAGCAATATCGTGCGCCTGAGCCATCTTGTAGACCTGGAGACCTATAGCAATGGCATTCTAGGACCGCTACTAGAGCAGGTGGTGCAATGCCGCGACGTCTTGGCCCAGGAATACCTCCTGGAGATCATCACCCAAGTATTCCCCGACGAATTCCACCTGCACACTCTCGACCAGTTCCTGGGCGCCGTATCGCGACTGAACCCCCACGTCAACGTCAAAGCGATCGTGATCGGCCTCATGGACAGATTGTCCGCCTATGCCGAACGCGAATCGCAAGAGGACCCCAACGAGGATAAAGCCAAGTTGGAGCAGGATGCTCTGACAGAGTTGCTAGAGAAAATTCGGTTGGGTAAGGAACAGCAAGAAGCGAAAACGCCACCATCCGAGCCAAGTGCCGACGCGAATGGCGAGAACACAGGAGGCGACGCTCAAGATGGTACCGCGGCACCGGAGGCACCGGAAGCCCCAGCGACAGAATCCGAAGAGGCTCCCGCCAATGCAGAAACCGAAACGCCAGCAGTCGAACAAGATCAGGAGAAGAAGGAGGAGAAGCCAGCGTCCCCCACGAAGAAGCAGCGTGGCATCCCCGAAGACGTCAAACTCTACGAGATCTTCTTCGAGCAAGTCAACAATCTTGTAAATGCGCAACACCTGCCTATCCAAGACACGATCGCTTTGCTTGTTTCCCTTACCAATCTCGCGTTGAACATATACCCCCACCGACTTGATTACGTGGACCAGATCCTCGAGTACGCCAACCGCAAAGTCAAGGAGCATGCCAACAGCGCAGACCTCCACTCTGCCCCTGCACAGCAAAGCCTGCTCGCACTTTTACAGGCTCCCTTGAAGCGTTATGCCTCGATGTTCACCGCGTTGTCCTTGCCGACATACGTACCCCTTTTCCAGTCCCAGACGTACCCCACGAGACGAGCGGTCGCCGGCGAAGTAGCGAGAAACTTGCTGCGCAACCAGACGGTCATTTCGACCCCAGATCGATTGGAGCACGTGCTCGAAATTCTCAAAGTCCTAATCAAGGAAGGCTCGCAGCCTCCAGTGGGCTACCCCGGCGGGCCCCAGCGCAGGGCCATGGAAACGGACGAAACGATGGAGGAGCAGGGCTGGCTAGCCCGGATCGTTCATCTACTGAACAGCGAGGAGAACGATGCACAGTTCCGCCTTCTGCAGATGTGCCGCAAGGCGTACGCGGAAGGCAATGAGAGGATCCGCACGACGACGCCTCCGCTGATCACGGCGGGCATGAAGTTGGCTCGTCGGTTCAAGGCCCGAGAGCACTACGATGACAACTGGGAGACACAATCAAGCGCCCTCTTCAAGTTCATGCACTCGGCCATCTCGACGCTCTACCAAAGGGTAAACGGACCCGGGGCGGCCGAGCTCGCTTTGCGGCTCTTCTGTGCATGCGGCCAAACCGCCGATATGTTGGGTTTCGAGGAAGTCGCGTACGAATTCTTCGCGCAATCGTTCACGGTATACGAAGAAGCGGTTTCGGACTCGAAGGCGCAGTTCCAAGCCGTGTGCGTGATTGCCACTGCGCTGCATCAGACGAGGAATTTCGGCAAGGAGAACTACGACACGCTCATCACGAAGTGCGCTCTGCACGGCAGCAAGCTCCTGAGGAAGCCTGATCAGTGCCGAGCAGTATACCTGGCTAGCCATTTGTGGTGGGCGACGCCGTTGGCGGCGATTGATGAGAGCGACGAGAACGTGAGTGCTACCCCTCTATGTGCATGGAGTTCCACAAGACTGACAGTTCATGTAGCTGTACCGCGACGGCAAGAGAGTACTCGAATGTCTGCAACGGGCGCTGCGGGTGGCAGATTCGTGCATGGAACAGACAACGTCGATTGAGCTGTTCGTGGAGATCTTGGATCGCTACGTCTACTACTTTGACCAATCCAACGAATCGGTAAGAGGCCCCTTATTCGCGCGAGGCCGGCACCTTGGAGCGACGGGAAGCTAACGATGGCAGGTGACGACAAAGTACATCAACGGGCTCATCGAGCTGATCCACTCGAACCTTGGCACCAACCAACAAGACTCGGGCAATATCGAGAACAGCAAGCGGCATTTCAAGCACACCCTGGACAACATCGCAGGTAGGCAGTACGAAGGGGTTGTTCTTCATCCGCAGAAATAGGTATCTATCTACCTTATGCGAGCACGAGGTTGGGACTACCTAGGTATAATTGGAGGTGCGTGTAAGGCGAAAGGAAGTGAAAAGATAGCGGTATTCTTGTGTACATATGCGTATTATCCGTGCTGATGATTTGCGTGATACTCGGTGGTGTCTGGAGATACGGTACAACTTGATAAGTATCGTAGTACCAGCTGCTTACGACGTAAGAGTTTGAACAGCCCACTGCACCACCACAGTTGCCGTACCTGAGTACCTAGGTAGGTAGCCAAACAACCAAATACCTTCTAGCTGAAGTCTGAAAGACGGGAGGACCTGAAGTTGGAGGTGCCCCCCGGGTCCAAGGTTTAAAGCCCCTGAGTGTGGCAGTGCAGATGACTAAGGTAAGAGCTGTAAGGTAAGAGGCCCCCATCGATCCCTTAGCCGGGACCCGCAGGATCCGCGACAGTGGGTGCGTGGGCAGCGCCAGTCTAAGGTTGCCTGTGGCCCAGTTTGCCAGTGCCTCGAGGACTTCCAGGCCGTTCCAGATTAGATGTTCGAATACTCCCCAGTCCCAAGAACAACCTTGCGACTTGTACTGGCAGGCATTTGATCAGTCAATCCACCAGTTCATCAGTCAGTCAGTCATTTTGTCCATGTGGCCATTCCCAGCTCCGAATCCAGTCCACTCGCCCCGTCTTCCTCGATGCGATTCACTCCTTTATCGCCTTGCCATACGTAATCGTTCATTATCCGCCCTTCCAACATTCTCCCCTACGTCTCGAATGTCGTTCTCCGCCCGATGAGCCGCCGATAACGCGCCCATCTTGCGAAGCTGGTGTCGCCAACATGCCGTCCGAGAAGTCACATTACACTCCGCCGCCGCCCATACCGAGTTACGATGAGGCAACCCGCGGCACCTCCTCTTCATCTCGCGCCGACTGGCCACCCCCGCGGTCCCCTATAGATACGAGGCCCGAACACGAAACCGAAGCACAGTCGCTATTATCACATAACCGACAGTCCGATCCGTCGAGAAGACACCCCAGTGGCTACCGGCCACCCTATATCGAATCCGACGATGACGAGTCGCAATGGAGCCTCGATGATGACGAGAGCGACGGGAACGAGGATGCGCAAGTGCGCCGCGAGATGCAAGAGCTGGAGATAGAGGACCCCTTAAACGGCACCAGTTCGACATCCTCCTCCTGGACAAAACGAATAGGCTTCTCCTTACCTCAATGGAGGTGGAGGTGGCGGCTCCCTCGACTGACCGTCCGCCTTCCTCGCCAGAGCGACTTGCCGAGTAGCGAACCCCGTCCCTCCTCCGACGATGCCGACGACATTAGTATAGCCGACTCCACCGCCACCAGGAGGGGATGGAGGATCCCGGGCGTGGATAACTCGGCTGCTCTGCTCATCCTCGGCAGGGTCCTGGCCGTCTTCCTCGTCTTGGGCTTCCTCTACCTGCTCTTCGTAAGCGACCTATTCTCCAACATGACGAGGCGCATCGGCGGCCAGATGTTCGATCCCGAGGATGTACGGAATTTCGTGCAGATTAACATCGACGGCCAGCGCATGCGCGAAACCCTGAAACATTTCACCGGCTACGCGCATATCGCCGGCACCGAGGGTGACTATGCGCTAGCTATGGACGTCCACAACACCTTTGTCCGGAACGGCCTCGAACACGTCACCGTCGACGACTACTACGTGTACCTGAACTATGCGAAGGCCGGTGGCCGCGCGGTAGAGATCATGTCGGAGGATGCTTCCAAGGCCATCTGGTCCGCTAACCTGGAGGAGATGGAACGCGGCGAGGAAACCGCTGGCCGACAGCCTTTCGCATTCCATGGCCATTCCAAGGCGGGCGATGTCCAAGGCCCGCTGATTTACGCCAATTACGGCTCACGAGAAGACTTCAAGAAGCTTGCCAACAAGGGCATTGAGACTGCAGGTGCCATTGCCCTTGTTCGCTATTCCGGCACGCAGAGTGACCCCGCCTTGAAAGTAAAGGCAGCTGAACAAGCAGGATTTGCCGGCTGCCTTATCTACACCGACCCGGCGGACGATGGGTTTCTCAAGGGCGATGTGGCACCGAGTGGTCGGTACATGCCGGCCGATGGTGTGCGAAAAGGGTCGGTCAGCTTGTCGAACTGGGTGCTGGGCGACGTGCTGACCCCTGGCTGGGAGAGTAAAGAGGGCCAGCCCCGCATGGACGTCGAGCAGACTTCTGGCCTGAACAAGATCCCGAGCCTGCCACTTGCTTGGCGGGATGCGAAGATACTACTGCAGCATATCCAGGGCTTTGGCGAGCCGTGTCCCGAGCAATGGCATGGGGGTGTCCCCGAGGTCAAGTGGTGGACGGGCAACTCTTCCTCTCCTATCGTACACCTGAAGAACGAGCAAGACGAGGACAAAAAGCACGAGGTCTGGAATGTATACGGCAAAATCACGGGAGTCGAACAGGCCGAAAAGTCGATCATTATTGGCAACCATCGCGACGCCTGGGCCTTCGGTGCGACGGATCCTCACTCCGGGACGGCGGTCATGCTGGAAGTGTCGCGCATCTTTGGCATTCTAGTATCCAAGGGATGGCGTCCTCTACGGTCCATCGAATTCATGAGCTGGGACGCCGAGACGTACAACATGATCGGGAGTACCGAATTTGTCGAGAACAACCTCGAATCCCTTCAGAAAGATGCTTTCGCGTATGTCAACCTGGATGCTGCTGTTGCGGGCCAGGAATTCCACGCGGCGGGCTCACCATTGTACCGCAAATTGATCGAGAAGGTGCTCGACAGAGTTTGGGACCCCATGCTCAACACGACCCTCCGTTCGCTGTGGGACGATAGGAACGGGGAACTCGAGTCGCTTGGGTCTGACAGCGACTACGTTGCCTTCCAAGACCTCGCGGGTACAAGCTCACTCGACATCCGATTTGAGGGGGGTGCCCACCCCTCCCACTCGTCTTACGACAATTTCGACTGGATGGAGGAAGTCGGCGATCCTGGTTTCCTTTACCACACGCTCCTAGGCCAAGTCCTCGGGCTGCTTATCCTCGAACTCGCCGAGAGGCCGATCGTACCGTTCGACATGGTCAACTACTCGCTCAGCCTCGGCCGCTACCTAGGCAACCTCTGGGAATGGGCGCAAAGCAAAGGTCTGGTGGAGGGCGAGGACCAGAAAATCAAGCTGGAGCCGATCGCCAACGCGATCAAGGACGTGGAGGGCGCGGTGGCCCAATTCGAGCTGTGGGAGCCGTACTGGGAGCAGAGCGTGGTGGCGTCGAACGGGTGGGAGCCGGCCGGCCTCGGCGCCCGCCGCTGCGATTACAACGCGCGCATGGCGACCTTTGAGACCGGCTTGCTGGACTTGGAGTTCGGCGGCGGGGTGAGTAGCTTATCTACCTTGCACACTTCTCGACAGTGAACTAACACGATGGAAAAGATACCGAATCGCACCCAGTTCAAGCACGTCGTCTTCGGCCCTCAGCTGTGGTCCGACCCCAAGGAGGCCCAGTTCCCCGCCATCCGCGACGCCGTGGAGGCGGAGGAATGGGAGTTGGCGCAAAAGCTCATCGAGAAGACGGCCAAGATCATCAGCAAGGCCGCCAATCAGTTGGTCGCGACGGGTTGAGCAGCTGGGGCATATTTCTTTGTCCTCCTTACGGTTTTTTGGGGACTTTATATACACACATACATATATATACATACCTACTCAGGTAATAAGGAAGTGTAAGATGGATGGACGTAAAGTGGACGACGGATTGCATCGCTCGGCGTTCAGGAGGTCTTGTCAGTCAGCCAGACCTTGGGAGTGGCAATCGTTGGATGGATGAACGAAGAAGTCCTCGCACGCCGTATTTTCGCTGATGAGAACGGCGATGGTCCGTCAGTCAGTCAGTCAGTCACACAGAGAGGATATTGCACAACAACAACAACAACAACAACAATAATAAGCCCTCGTGGATAATCTATGGGGCGGAAGAAGGAAGAAGCGGCTATTCGTTTTGGTGTATGCTCAGGAGATACCGACTATCTGACTACCTACTTACGTTTTTGTTTGATGCCGTATCGCACCCTGGTGCGGGTGCTAAGTCGATCCCGCCGTGACTCAGGGGACGCGAACTCTACATGGACGTCAATCCGACCAGAGATGCCTGTGAAGCTCCATTGTCCGCCAAATGCGTCGTAGGTAAGTACTTACCTAGGGGTATCAATTTGCTCTCGTGCCAGCTACTACGAACGGCGAGTCAGGTATACCCGCTTGGTAAAACGGCACCTCGGGAATTCTCCTGCGCGGTAACTAACGAGTCGGAAAAAAACCTACCTGTAGGTACCTGACTTGATCAATAGGTAAATCATGGATGATGACAGCTTGGCTCCCGATCGCGAAAGTGAGTGCCGTGCAGCGTGGTTGCGTTGGCAGCTTGTCAGCCGCGGATGGATGGAGGGATTGACTTCCTGGGCTGCGTTGGCGGCTGATGAGCTGAGGTCAGCAGCGCTGACTGACCTGCCCCGCTGGTCTTGTCTTTCTTGTCGTGCAGTGTAGGTATCTACCTCCAGCGACTCATCATTCTGCTGCCTGTCGCTGGAATTTGGGGGAAGGACAGCAGATACCGTAGTTCACATGGAAATCTTCGTTCCATTGGGCCTATTACCAGTGGAAAGGCTGCGCAGGTCCACGATGGCGGCCCCGCCGAGAAGCGGACACCGGGGATGGGGATGGAGAGGCGGGCTGATGACGGCCGAATTGGTTCGCCGATGATGGTACGGGGGCCGCGTGCGTACCGTATTGAGTAAGTACCTAGGTAATGAGACGACCCCGATCCAACTGCAGCGCCGTTATACTGCAGCCACGCACCTTGGGGGTGCTTGGGTACACGGTCAGAGAGCCCCGGTTCCCAGCTGATCGGTATGACAAGACGACGCGCGACTGGGGGACGGGGACCTTGTTGGCTCGGTTCGTTGGTCGCGAGGACCCTGTTGGCTGGTTGGTTGTTGGCATATATAAAGTAGGTATATAAAGGGATGGGAGGAGCGGGCCTTGTTATATCTAACAAGTACCTAACCTTACGTACTTACTTACTTTACCTTCCCTCCCGCTTCCCCAGGTTGTTGAGGCGTGTGTGTGTGTGTGTTGGTCCTGTTGTTGCTTGACTCGGCTACGGCGTCCAATCCCTCCTTCGGCTCTGTGACCAGCTGCGACTACATACAAGCAGATCCAAACAAAGAGAAGAGATAGAGAGGGGAAAAAAAAATGACGGACTCGCCGCTCCTGCGCGCCCCCGTCGAGGTCCGCATGCTCATCTACGCATACCTCTTCACGCCGCCCGGCGCCGACACCGCCGTGCGCATCCGCAACGGCGGCGCCGGCAAGCAGGCGGCCGCGGGCCCCGGGCGCACGCGCACGCGGTACTGGGCGCTGGACCGGTCGATCCACCGGCGGAGCTACGAGACGACGTACATCTGCGCGTCCTTTCCCTCTCCCTCCCCCTCCTCCTCCTCTTCCTCCTGCTCTCCGCCGTGCATGCCCTACCACCGGACGCAGGCGGAACGCAACGACCCCGCGACCGAGACCGAGTTCTGCGCGCCCCTGCTGCGCACCTGCCGCCTGGTCTACAACGAGACCACCCCCCTGGTCTACGGCGCGCACCCCCTCGACTTCGGCGGCGACGTCGAGGCGCTCGCGCCCTTCTTCGCCGACCTCACCCCCGCCTCCCGCCGCCTCGTCCGCCAGGTCCGCGTCGCGCGCCGCGCCCCCGCGGCCGTGGCCGGCGAGGGCGACCGCGCGCGGTGGCGGGGCGCGTGCGCCGCGCTGCGGGGGGCGTTCGCTCCGGGGTGCGGTGGTGAGGGCGAGGACGACGAGGAGGAGGAGGAGCGGGAGAAGCGCCGCCGAAGCCTGGTCCTCACCGTCCACGGCGGCCGCCCCGCCGAGCCCTGGGACGGCCCGGCGCGGCTGAGCGCGGCGGAGATCAAGCTGCTGGCGGACGTCAAGCACGACGCGCTGGAGTGGACGGCGGAGCTGGTGGCGCAGCTGCGCGGGTTGCTGGGCCGCCTCGAGGTCCGCGCCCAGGTCGGCTACTGCCGGCCCGCCGTCTCGTCGAACATGATTGTTTTCGCGGCGCTGTCCGCGTCCATCGAGACGGGGCTGGCGCAGTTCTTGAGGAGCGAGTTGGGCGTTGCGTGAGTGCTTCAAGTACCTAGGAACCTAGGCTGGGGGGGTTTGAGAGGGCAGGACCGGACGGGGCGGGGGGGGGGGGGGGGGGGGGGGGGTTGTGGTGGCGTTCTGGGGGCGATGGGTGCACTGGTAGCACTCGAGTTCAACTGAAGGGTATCTTGGGATATTCGCGGTGATGTTAGACAAGAGGTCCGTTGGGAGGGACACTTTTGCAAATCACGGACATCTTGCTGCTTGAACGCCCGTTAATCAGACGATGCGAGGCTGCTGGCATCGCGCAGACACAATATTGTAGCTGTCTGGCAGCTTTGAGATACAGGGAAGAACCCTCGTACACCATGTGATTTACGGGATACGAGCTTCACCCTAGGATTGCCTACCTACCTACCTCATCTACCTCAAGGCGCTGTGGGATCAGTAAATCAAATGGCAAATGCCAGAATCGGGCTTGACCTAATAAGAGACAGCGAGGGTGAGGGTGGAGACAGGCGCTCGCGCTAGAAATTGACGCCACAGTTTTTATTTTGGGTATATATAACCGAATAGTAAGCAGACTTTCAACTACAAGCCACAAAGCAGTTTGGCGCAGAGGAAGCGCGCCGGGCTCATAACCCGGAGGTCGTCCGATCGAAACGGACAACTGCTAATTGTAGTCTTTTGCCATTTTCTCGCACCACCACATCAGTGGTGTCCGCTCACTGGTGATTGCTTTCCAATTTTTTTTTTATCTTGGAAGCTGCGTCTGGTCGACGGTGCCATTCTTTTTTTATGCCGATGCTATCGGCGCTGCTGCCTTCCCTTATCAGTCTGGACTCCAGCGATTGTGCACCTACACTGCGACGTCCACCCGACGCGCGTTAGCTAAGTACTTTATCCACGCTTGTCACGTCTGAAGCTCAGCGTCACCAGGGTATCAAAACCCTTTACCTTTAACATGTGCGGCATCTACGCCTGCTTCAGCAAGTCGCCGCAGTCTGAAATATCATCACATCTTCGACAAGCGCTCATTAACCGGGGCCCTGATCACTTTGGTCAAGCAAGTCGCGAGGTCCCTGCTGTCGACCCTGATGAGACTCTGCACCTGCAATTCATCTCGACGGTGCTGGCGCTGCGAGGAGACCACATTGCAAGGCAGCCCTTGGAAGACGCCACAGTCGGAGGTCCTGGATCTGTCCTCTGCTGGAACGGCGAGGCCTGGAAGATCGGCGGCGACCCCGTCAACGGCAACGATGCCGAGGCCATCTTCGCCTTGCTCGATCACGCATCCGCGACCGAGGACTCGATCTTGAGTCTACTGAGAAGCATCGAAGGGCCATTCGCCTTCATCTACTTCCACGCTGCTAGTAAGCGCGTGTACTACGGCCGCGACCGTCTCGGGCGGCGATCGCTCTTGGTCAAGCATTCCCCAGACGGCCGGACCGTTTCGCTGTCGAGCATCTCTGACATTCCCGCTGCGGGCTGGGAGGAAGTCCCCGCGGACGGCATCTACGCCCTCGATCTCTCGGGATGGGATGGTACATCGCCCGCTTTGGGGCAACAGAGCCGCATCACGAGGCACGGCTGGTCGCTTGCTGCTAATGCCGAACAGCTGGTAGGCACCCCCCCCACGACAGACACTGCCGGCAACCAGGTCGCCGCCGGCTTGTGCTGAAGCTAACACACACACCTATCTACTTCAGGTATCGAGTGTTGGCTCTTTTAACATGGCCCTGCCGCCTCCCGACCATAAGTTGGACTTCGACAGCCCCTCGCTGAATGTCCTGAGGCATGTGTTGACCGAGTCTCTTCGTCTTCGCGTGCTGAACGTCCCCGAACCTCCCAACTTAGCCTCGGACGTAGACATTCGCATCGCTATCCTATTTTCCGGTGGACTGGACTGCACAGTGCTCGCACGGCTATGCCACGACTTACTGCCCAGCACCCAAGGCGTTGACCTGATCAACGTCGCGTTCGAAAATCCGCGGCTTGTCTCCATAGACCAGGGCCTACCGCACCTCAACGCACCCGACCTGTATGAGGCATGTCCAGACAGGATCACGGGACGGAAAGCCTTTGCCGAGCTCAAAAGCGCGTGTCCAGGGAGATGCTGGCGGTTCATCGCGGTATGGGTTCATGCATTTATTTCTCTGCGTTACTACCTTACCTTATGCACACCGGACGTATATCTGACTCACCATCCTCCCAGGTCAATGTCCCGTTCGAGGAGGCCATGGCCCACAAGCCGAAGGTACTGTCGCTCATCTACCCCCACAACACCGAGATGGACCTCTCGATCGCCTTCGCGCTGTACTTTGCGGCGCGGGGCATGGGCGCCGGCTACGAAGCACAGGCAGACTGGCACGCCACGCCGCCATCCGTACTCACGCCAGCGCGGGTCCTACTCTCGGGCCTCGGCGCCGACGAGCTGTTCGGTGGATACTCGCGCCACGAGGCGGCCTTCAAGCGGGGCGGGTACGCGGGCCTGAACGCGGAGCTGGCGCTGGACGTGGCGCGCATCGGGCAGCGGAACCTGGGGCGCGACGACCGCGTGCTGGCGCACTGGGGCCGCGAGGTGCGGCTCCCGTTCCTGGACGAGGCCGTCTTCCGCTTCGCCCTCGGCGCGCCGGTGTGGGAGAAGTGCGACTTCGCCAACCCCGTCCACCCCGCCGTGATCGATCCCGCCAAGCGCCTCCTCCGCCTCCTGGCCCACACCCTCGGCCTCCCCGTCGCCGCGCGCGAGAAGAAGAAGGCGGTACGTCGCGTTGCCCTCTCTCGTTTTTGTCAAGCCAGCAAGCAAACAAGCAAGCGAGTATCCCGGGAACCAAGCCTGCGCGTACTGACCTTGTATCTATCTACCCGCAGATCCAATTCGGCTCACGCACGGCCAAGATGGAGTTCCGCACCGGCAGGGTGCGCGGCACCCAGGCCGTCGCCATGCCCGATCCTTCCACTGCTCCTGCGTCACACGAGTGACGAGGTAAGTGTACCTAGGTAGACTTCGACGGACGTACCAGTAAGTGGTTCGGTTCAATCTATTCATTCATTCAGACCAACGAGGAGGGGCACGCATGCATGCAACCTCGGCCATGACGATACATCAGATACTTCCGAGCTGGCAGTACTTTTGGACAGTGTCACCTTCCAACCGTGTGTTTCTGCATTCAGCAGTAACCCTCTTGGTTGCGTTGGCCTGGTGTACCTGCAGCGATGACGTCGTAAAGGCAACTCTGAGCCGAGGGTTTTTTTTTTTTTTTTTTTTTTTTTTTTTTTTTTTCTCTATGGCGGTGTGAAGGCCTCGCTTTCGCAGTATCTGTTTTCACTTGTTTCCGCAGTCTTGTTACTTGTATGAGCTTACAGGGTACCAGCAGCACTCCAATTTATCATGGAATATCGTCTCTCGCGATGACCATTCCTTATAGGGTTTGCGTGCGCAAATACCAGCCACTATGAAGTTGGACAACATACGTTTCAGCTATCTCCCACCAACCGTATCCTCAAACCAGTCCAAGACGACCTGATTGCTCAGCACCGCGCCACCCAGCGAGCAATGCTCGCCCACGCCATCGATGGTCTGGAAGAGGTGGAACGTGGCTTTATCCCCGAGCTTGTCCGCCAGCTCCCGCGGCTGCGTGGGGAAGAACATATCGTCCTGGGCCTGCGCGACGAAGACCGGGGCGACGATATCCTGCACGAGGCCGTCCAGCGTGTACGCCTGCAGCGCCTGGACCCATTCGTACGGGGTCGCGACGCGGAACGCCCACAGGCCCTGCTGGAACACCCACCTCGCCGCAGTGACCGCGTCCGGGCCGGCGAGGTACGCGTCGATGGCCGCATTGAACGCGGTGGCGTTGCCGGCCTCGAAGAGCTTGGTAAAGTCGGGCCCGAACAGGTCCAGGACGCCCTGCCCGAAGTCGTAGATGCCATCGACGGCCATGACGGCCGCGATGCGGTGGTCGAAAGCGGCGGCGCGCGGCGCCAGTTCGCCGCCAAAGGAGGAGCCCCAGAGCCCGATTTTGTTAGGGTCCACCTCGGGCCGCGTGAGCGCGTAGTCGATCACGGGGCTCACGACGCGCTCCCACTGCGGGATGAAGCCCAGGCCCTGCTCGCGGCGCACCGTCGGCTGTCCCGGGCCCTCGAACGTGAGCACGTGTATGCCCCGCTGCAGTGCCGCCTCGCCCACCATGTGGTAGATCTCCTCCTGGCTGCCGTCCATGCCGGTGCAGAGTAGGAGGGTGGGACGCGGGCCGGAGTCGGCGGTTTGCGGGGCGCGGAAGAAGATGGCGGGCACGTCGAAGCCGTGGGCGGTCGGGAGCACGACACGCTCGCCGGGCACGGGCAGCAGGGCGTTGGCGGCGTCGAAGGCGGCGAGTTGCTGCGCCCAGAGACTGTCGATGCGCGGGTCGCTCCAGTTGCCGTGCAGGTAGAAGTCGGCCGAGCGCAGGTACGTGGCTTCGCGGAACAGCGAGTTCCGCAGGGACACGGGGTGCGCGGTGCCGTCGATCGCCTGGGACTGGGCGTGCACGCGGTCGGCCAGACCCTGGAAGGCCGCGTAGAAGCTGTCGAAGTCGCCCGGCGCGATCTGCGCCGCGGCGACGAGCACCTCGCCTATGTCCGAGCCTTGGTAGGGCGCCAGCGACATGGCTCGAAGTATTTCTGCTTGTACATTAGCACTTCGTCTTCGTCACGGATACGGCTGCTCCAAGAACAGTATCGCACACGCGAGACCATGTACGAAGCTCGGAAAGGGGAAGAAGGCATGTCGCCAATCGAGGATTCAGAGACCAATGATGGGGAGATTTCGATACATACCAAAGTGGAAGTCCTCATCGGAGCTCAGCTGGTACATCCCAACCGTACTGCTGCCATTGTCACGCTTGGCCTGCTGCCCCAGCCGTAGGCGGGAGAAAGGAGAGGCCTGCGTTTTGCGCTGTCAGTGGGCGTGTGTCCCCAGAGACGAGTGGGTTTCACAACATACCTCGACGAGACCGAAGCAGTGGAGCAAGAGAAGCGAAGGTTGAAGGAACTTCATCTTCACCTAGGTAATACGCTTTTTTGTTTTTTTCCCACGACCACTTACACTATTCGACCGACTGGCTTGTCTGTTGATTGGGGCCCGGGTATCCGTAGATGCTGCAGTTGAGAGGCGAAGTGTCGTCGTCGTCGGCTTGTGGCACGCGCGATCGTCAGATCTTATACACAACTTTCGTGACTCTCTTCTGGATATCCATCTTGAACCAATCCCTGCGGGTGCTGTCCCATAATCTCGGGTAGGGACTGCATGTATGTAATCTACGCATTTGGTACCGTAATCTGGCGGTGTTGGTCTTCGCATTCATCAGGCGAATGCGAAGGCTGAATGAAGGCTGCTCACACCACACCCATGATGGTGGTGGCTACTACGTCCCTTTCCGGTATCCGTGCCGAGAACGAGCTCTGAGTCTGAGCGAGGGACCCCACCCAGTAAGCAAGCGACGCGAGAACGACGTTGGAACAAACACCCAGCCTACTTACTACCTGAGACAATCTATCTCAGCAGCGGGATGAAGCGAAGCCTAGTCAATCGGATCGACACCGACTTGCTAATTCACGGGCAAGCAAGGCTATAAAGACGAGTGCCGTCTCCACCCCCTGGCTATAGCGCCCCCGTCTCGACCATCCGCAGAGGCCAAGCCACGAGACCCTGCCACTCGGGCGGCAGGGCGGCGGCGATGGCGCGCACCTCGTCGGCGCCCAGGCTGCCGATCCACCAGTAGCGGCGGGTGTCGCAGAGCTCGAGCATGCCGAAGTTGTGGGCGAGGACGGCGAGGGCGCGGGGGGCGCGGGCCTGCAGCAGGTCGACGAAGCGGCGCTGCATGAGCATGGGGGAGAGGAAGAGCATGCGGAGGAACCGGGGCGCGGGGCCCTCCTTGCGGTAGATGTCGAGGGCGGTGCCGAGGTAGCTGAGCGCGGTCGTGTAGGCCTCCTCGACCTCGCCGTCCCAGTGCTCGACCAGGGCGTGCTGGGCGCTGCGGTGCAGGAGGTACTCGAGCCGGCGGAAGCCGGCGCGGCGCGGCATCTTCTCCGGGTCGTGGATGTAGCGCGTGCCCTTGAGCATCTGGAAGGCCACCGAGCCGTGGTCGATCCCCACCAGCCGCCACGCCTCCTGGAAGGTGAAGCTGGAGGCGCGCATCATGGCCAGCACGTCGCTCGGCGGCGTGTAGTAGGGCTGCCGGGGGCGGCCGCGCATCCGCATCCAGGCGACGACGCGGATTAGGCTGGACGACAGGCAGACGACGTCGGTGGTCCCGCGGCTGATGGTGCCGATGTCCCGCTGATGCTCGCGCAGGGCCATGGACCAGTACTTGTCGGCGGCCCCCTGCCAGTAGCCGGCCCGGCCCTCGGCGTCCTGGCGCGCCAGGTCCTGCGCCGCCACGCTGTACATGGCGTACATCAGAGCGTCGCAGGTGAAGCAGAGCTCGGCCGTGGTGGTGACCATGATCTGCTTGGACCATTCGTCTATGCAGAGCGAGTCGCCCGTCTGGGTCACGAATTGGTGCATGAGCCTGGCCTCGAGTAGCCTCCGCTCGCGACTCTCGGGCGGGTCATCCCTCTCCAGACCGCCTGCGAGGCCAGTATAGCCTGAGCTTGGGCCTGGGTCTGGGGCAGCAGCAGCAGCAGCAGCAGCAGCATAGGATGGTGGTGGTGGCTGAGGATGGTCCTCCTGCCCCTGTCCTTGATCGCCATTGCTGGATGGGCTCGTCGACGCCTTGGGTGTGACGGAAGAGACGTGTAGGCCCTGGGAGAAGGCGTTGCGGTCGTACACGCAGGGCGTGTGGTGGCGCTCGCAGTTGTGACATACAGGCTTGGCCTCGTTACACTGCACCAGAAGAAGCCGGGGAAGTGGCCGCCGTCAGAGCCAACTGTCTTGTCTCACTCAACCCGACAAGGTGAAGTAGGTAATAAGAGTACGTACCTTGACTCGCCGAGCTCGACATCGCTTGCAGCCGAACATGGATTTCTTGTGGCCCAGTTTCGGCACCTTGCGGGAGCGCTGGGGAGGAGGAAGAGGAGAAGGAGGATCTTTCGCAGGCTCATCTGTCATGATGTGGAGGGCGAGAGCGAGAACGAGGGTTGGAGTTGGGTGGAGGGACCTCTCTCCTCGTTCTCGCTTTTATGACCCTGTCGCCCTCGTAGGACTGCCGTACGTAGCCCTAGTAAGCTTCTAGTCTAGTGCTGCTGCCTACCTACCTAGGTAAGTACCTAGGTATTGTGACGTGACGGGCTGACGCGGGTAGCTGACCACCTGAAATCCCATGTTGCTGTGCGGCGCAGCACACTGAAGAGACGATAACAGGACCAGTGCCGGGGAATCTATCGTAGTGCTGAAGGTCAAGGCTGAATGTGGCGGCAGTCACTACCAGTCGTCCTTTCGATGAGGGAGGTAGAGAAGTCGCACCCCCCAGGTTCAGTACAGAACAGAAACCACGCTTTCTCCTTCCCATGGAATACCTACTTCTCTTTTCCTCATAGCGACTTCGGGTTTCCATGGATTCGAGCACAATCCGTCACGCCAGTATCCCACTTTCTACGGGAAGCGGAGCAGACCGCTCGACGAAGGGAGAATTGTTCACAACAAGCAGTCTATCTCGGCAAAGATCGAAGGTTGCCGGCTCATAATCACCGGAAAGCCCAAGTCACGTCTTAGGTCCAAGAAGCGCCGACTCAAGTCGTCCAAGTCATCATCGTCATTACAAACGGCAGTACATCGCAGGTAGATGCCATTGCCAACGTGTCTCATATCTAACCGTTGCCGTGCCCGAATCCAACGCCAATCTACCGTATGTATCGTCGTCTCAGTCCAGGCGGGAAAAGACCAACGCTCTACCCGACTTAGAAATGCGGGTTCGGCTGGTCCGCCGGATGGACCGCGAGCGTCTGCGGGCCGAGCGGAACTGTCCCCAGATTAGCATGCGAATGTCTTATCTGCCGAACAAGCTATGAGAAAGGTAGGAACTCACTCATCCCGTCCTCGTACTCCGGTGGCGACGACACGTGGGTCTGCTGCTGCTGAGGCGGCGACTGCTGCGCGCCACCATTGCCCGGCTGCAGCGCCGCGGGATGCTGCTGCTGCGGCTCGGGGTCCGAATTCGGCTCCGGATGCGGCTGCTGCGGCTGCGGCGGCGGCGGCGACACCGGGGAGAGCAGCGGGACGGCGACGGCGGTGGCGGAGGGCGGCGACACGGGCGACGACAGCTCGCTGCTGTGGTGGTGCGGGTAGTTGTACTGATGCTGCTGCTGCTGCTGCTGCGGGACGTGCTGGTAGCCCATCATGGGCTTCTCCGCGGGGACGTAGGCCTGGTACTGGGGTTGTCCTGGATTCTGGTTCTGGTACTGTTGGGTATGCTGGTTTTGTTCGTCCTCCTCCTCGTCCCGTGAGTTCCTCCGCTTCCGCCGCCGGTGCCGCCGCGGCTTCATCCGGAAGTGGTACCACGCGCCCCCGAGGATGATCAGCAGCACCAGGATCCCGCCGACGATGCCGCCGGCTACCGCGCCTTTGTTCGTCGCTAGGTGCGCCTCGCCCTCGTCGTCGCTGTCGTCGTCGCTGTCGCTGTCACTGTCGCTGTCGGTATCGTCGTCATCATCGTCATCGTCATCATCGCGGGGTGGTAAGGCGTTATGTGTGCGAGTCACTCGGCCCCCAAGCGGTGTTACGAGACCGAGCGAGTCCGTGGCGACCGATTCGGTACTCCGGACCGCCCTGGCATCTGGTGCGACCTCCTCAATGACGCCGGCTCCCGTGACGGAGCTGGCGGCGAGCAGCAGGACGAGCGATTGGAAGCGCATGATGAAGCAAGCACTTATTCGTCGGCGAGATCATTGACTGACTGACTGACTGACTTGACTCTCACAGCGACGGCAGCCTGCTCATTTAAAGCAAAGTTTCAATCCAACCTGTCGGTTCCATGATCTACTCGACAACTGCCAGCCACAGCGGTGAGTGATATACATACATACATACATACAAGCAAACAAGCAAGACCTTGCGTTGCGGTGCGCACGTCGGGAACAGGCCGAGCGAGCCAGCCTGCTGGATGGATGGATAGGCAGATGGCCCGTCATCTCACATGTTCCCGTCCACTCTGCCAATGCCCATCCCGGCGCGTGTAATACCTGTCGACCTGAGCTTCCCGCACCGAAGCAGCAGCCAAGTCCGTACGCCCGACAGGGACGATCTTGGCCGTTGGGGGGGCCGGGGGGTAGCGCACAGCTATCTGGTATGAATTTTTTTTTCCCGCCGAGGTGTGCCAGCTGTCTCTCCTCCGGTCGGTAGGTACCTACTTACCTACCTAGGTAAGATTACCTACGTAGCACATTCCGAAAGTGGGAAGCAACTGCAACAAGAGGCGGCACAGCACAGCACAGCACAGCACAGCATCGTTGAGATTGATTGATTGCCGGGGGGTTTCTCTCTCGTTGCCTCTCGCAGCAGCTGCAGCGTGGCAGTGCCGCCGCCGTCGCCGCCACCCCCGGTAAGTATTCCACCCCGATCCGGGCCCTGATTGTCCATTGCCAGCCATATCGCGAACGATGTGGGGGGGAGGGGGGAGGGGAGAAGGAACCTGCAGCTCCCTCCCCTTTGCCTGCCCCTACCTTCAGCTTCGGATAGATGGCTGTGCAGCGAGCTCCGGGAGCGTGCTGTGTGCTGCCTCTGCGCGCGCGCGCCGGATGATTCGGCTATCTATCTCGCATTGCCGGCGCCAATCACCAGCAGCACCACCAGCAGCAGCATCGACGCCCGGAAACCAATCCGTTGCGTACATACAATCCAACCGACAGGTGTTTGCGATCCTGACGCTTCTCCTTTTATTATTCTCTCTCTGCTGAGCGACCGTTGGGTTGTTACAGGGTCTAGGTAGGTACTCGGCCGACTGGGCCATTGGCTGGTAGGTGGGTACCTACTTTACTCACGCTCGTCCCTGTGGGGGAGTTGACGATGAGGTGCCTCCCTCGAACGAACCCTGACGAGCTGACAACTGGAGTTGCTGGCTGTCCAAGCGGAGAAAAGACCACGATGGAGCTACTACCCACACGCCAAGGACTGTACATACCTACCTAGTAGAGTTTCGCAATGGAGGAAGAGGGGAAGGAAGAGGTTAAGCTCTGCTATAGCTGGCGGTTCTATTCTTAGTACAGACGAGCTTTAGAAGACCTAATCAAAGACGGATCAAGTGCTTGGGGGTATTCATTCGTTCAGTCATGGTACGGTCATCGAGTACGTACAGCCACGCTATCGACATCCTCCAGCCACAACAGGACTGTTTGTCCACACGAGGGTAAACAACATACTCCGGGACATGGCTAGTCTTCCGTACGCGCCACGATAACCGTGCGCGCGTCATCCTCCGATTCTTCATCGACCTCCTCTGCCTCCTCTGCCTCCTCTGCTTCTTCAGCCTCTTCAGCCTCCTCGTCTTCCTCTACCTCTTCGACTTCCTCAGCCTCGTCCAAGTCTTCCGCCTCTTCCTCCATTGCTTCCAAATCTTCTTCTTCTTCTTCTTCTTCTTCTTCTTCTTCTTCTTCTTCAAGCTCGCCTTGATCCTCCTCCTGATCTTCCATGCCTTCTTCCGCATGCTCGTCTTCTGCTTCGTGGTCGACGTCTTCGTCCATTTCTTCCGCTTCTTCATGTTCTTCTTCGACATCTACCTCTTCGCCTTCGAGCTCTTCCTCCATCTCATCATCACCTTGTGAGTGGGCATCCACGGTGTCGCTGCCGGCCATCTCAGTCTCATCGTCATGGTCCCGTCGGATGAGGTTGGGGAACATAAGCTGCGCAGCTTCGTCCTCGTCGAGTATGTCTTCGGGGGGCACGTCACTGAGGTCGCTTTCGTCGTCGGCAGAATCATGGACACTCCCTGGGACGGAGCTCGATTCTCTCTCGACTCCGTCTTTCATCTCCACGTCCTCGCCCAGAGCGCCCCTGTCGCTATCCGCATCATCGAGACCTTCGCCTTCCTCGACTTCCTCGACTTCCTCGACTTCCTCGCCATCGTCGCCTTCGCCGGCCGCCGGCGTCTTTGCGCTCGACACCGAACTTCGCGACTTGCCCCTAATGTGCTTAGGTCCCTCCATTGCCCGCAGGACTGCCTGTTCCGCTTTACGGAGAACGTCCGCGCGACGGATGCCAGCAGTCTTGCGGGGACGCTGAATCCCTTCCATATTGGCAGGGGTTGACTCGCCAGTGGCGCCCTCCGCTCCAGAGTTCTCTTGGGCTTGCGAATTCAATATGTTGGTGAAGGGGTTCGCTAGTGTCGCATTCGCCGGCTTTTCCGACTGGCGAGCTTCTTCCTCCCTGACCCGCTCTTGCTCACGCTCGGCAATCAACGTAGCCACTGCAGGCCCTGGCAGCGACTTTCCAATCTCGAAGTACATTGCCGTGTAGCAGTCGTTGATGAGTTCGTCGATGGGCCCGGCTTTCATCAGACCACCGTTCAGCTTCTTCAACTCTATTGTTTCTTGTAGAGCGTTCAGCGCCGGGTGCGAAGTTGAGGGGTCGGAAGACCAGTCACTGATCCTAGCGGTGACGATCTCGAACTCGTCCGAGCTAGTCACCTTGAAGTCGTCTTCGAGTACTGGCGCAATCTGGTATGCTTGACGGATGAGACGCAGATAAGCGGTAACGCAAAAGTGCCAAAGGTCACTAAAGTGATAGAAATCGGCTCCCTTTTTGCGCAGACGTCGTAGTAGCGCTTCGAAGTTCGTCCTGTCCTTCAGGACGACCAAGATCTTGACCACGAAGCGCACGTACTGCTCGGTATACACATGGTGTCGTCCCGGCCGCTCGGCGTCGCACTTCCAGACATTCATGACCATGGTTTTCGTGAGCATGGACTCGCGGAGCACACCGAACGCTGCCATGGCCTGCATATATCCTGGCTCGTCGGCGGCCTCGTCGAACAAGATGCGTGCATGTCGCATGATGATACGGTGTTGCCAGTTGGATCTGTCCTTCTCTCGCAAATGCGTGAGGGTTTTGATCACAAACGGCTCCCAGTCTTCCGCCTCATTTATCTCCACTTGCTCGCCGTTCTGGATCGCGTGCGGTTGCCGCTGCAAGATGTCGGCGCCTTCCTGGGCTGGCAGATCGCCCTTTGCGACCAGCTTGTGGATGACAGAGACAATCTTGTAGTGCGGCTCCAAAATCGGATCGTGTCTTGGCTTGGGGAGTGCAAAGACAACATCCACCGATCGCTCCAGAGCTTTGACTACAGTCTCCACAGTAGGGCGATCCAATCGATCTTTGCGGTCAAGCGCTTCAAGTGGTTTCTGATACATTTTCCAGATACACTTGGCGTACATATACGGGTTTCTGCATGCTCTTGTTAGCACTACGGAGAAGGTCCGACAGCGGCGGTTTGTGAACACTTACTTCCATTGCTTCGGCTTGACAGACATGGCCTTCCCGAATAGTCGAGCAGCGTACTTCCAAACTTTGTAGTCTTGTATTTGGGAATGGACATCCTTGGTGTCCGCTCCCGCATCATGGATATAGAAGCGCTTGTGGTCTGAGTGTTGGAATGGTTCCATGGCGAAGGGCTCTCGGCTGGAAGCATACATGCGCATCCCGAATTTGTGGTAAAGATCGTGCATGGCATCGATGCTTTCCTCGTTGGTGTCCGGTGGGATGGTTCTGGAATGAGAAAGGGCCAGTGTATAGCAGTGTATGGCGTTCCGCTGGTACTTGACAAGCTCTGCCCGGTCCTTGTTCATTTTGTCAGCCGTCCACAGGACTGCCTCGTCCAGTTCGTAGTCGAAACACTCGGCAAGACGGAACCAAGCGTCCCATTGGTCCGGCGTGAATTGCAACTGTTGACGGAGGAAGGTGGCGCCGATGCGAAGGTCGTCAGTAGCGCCTGGGGTCTGTCGCCGGTTTAAATCTACTCCTTTGAACTTGGTGAAGGCAATCATGCCAAGCAGGAAGAACCATCTGTGTTTAGCCAGGGCACTATCCGTGGTGTTAACGTTGACGGCGTCGATCGAGATGTTGCCCTTGAATGCCTCATAGAGTCGAAGCGGGTGGATCGGCTTCTGAAGGGTCTGAGTGAAAATGCGAAGATTCTGTATGAGTTGTTGGTTAGACTTGGTCTGGCCGATAGCTTGCTGCATATGCTCGATTGTCGTTTTGAGATCCGACTTGAGCAAGTCCTTCATCGGGATTCGGTTCGCGAGAACGGCAACCCTCTCAACAAGTGCCATCGTATTTCGCCTCTCCAGCTTTTCCGCTGGGCATCCATGGTCTTGTACATCCGATAGACCAACACCCAGCTTCAGTCCGTACAGATCATAGACAACCTGACCGAGGTAGTCTTCCCAGTTGTCAATCATGTTCTTCTTGAGCAGTTCGACTCGCATCATCTTCAAGAAAATCTTGTTGGATGATTTACAGAATTTCCGTAGACCCAATACCTGATGGATGGCGGCCAAGTAGTCTGCCTGGTCGTTCTCCGGAGTCGTGAAGCCGGCTGGATTCTGCGCCATACCAGACTTGAGCATTGTATAGACCAATGACCAGTTTCGGACCTGCATTTCTCGAAGTTTGGTCAGGTAGGACTGGAACGTCGCTCCGGTCGAAGGGTGCTGAGCCATTCCGACTCGTACTTCGTCTTCATACATACACGCGACATGAAGAATGCAACTCAGCTTCGCGAGCGCCGAGATGCTCGCTTTCAGATGCTCGTCGTCGATGATCTCGAACGCTCCGCTATCATTGACCGATGTTGATAGCGCCTGGACCAATAGATCGTCGAGGAACTTGAGCATCTTCATGAAAAGAGGACGTCGCGTCTCCACGGAAGCTTTTGCATACGCGTCCCTCTCAAAGTCGCCGACAATCATCTCGATACTCTTCAAGAGGCAAGAGAACTGTTTCGTCCTATAGTCGATGGCGCTATAGGCGTCGCCTAGCCGGGTCCATAAAAACAGCCGTAGTTCTGTACTCGTACCGAGGAGGAATTTCCAGAGATCTTGCAGTCCTTGACTTGCCGTCTCCGTAATGGATGGATCGCCGGATTCCGGATTTGTCATTGCGGTATCCTCCGCGGATGTAGGGGTCTGAGGAGACTGCTGCGTCCGCTCTACGGCGCAGACAGCCGAAGGGTTGAGGACAGGTTCCAAACTCTCGATTACTGCAACAGGATCGGTCATATCATTCTGGAACAATCCAAGAAAGAAGTCCATCGTTGTGAGTTTCGAGATCTCCCGATCGGCGGCGATCAATGACACTTCCGGCATCACAGCATTGTTGGGAAGCTGAAGATCGACGCCTTCCTCTTCATCCAGTTTGTCGCGCAGGCTCTTCCAACACTGTAGTACATGGTCTCTGGAAACGCCCTCTGTGAGTGTGACGGCGAAGACAGCAGACCAAAGGAAGCGGATTGACAAATCGTTAGACTTTTGCGTTCGATCTCGGCTCCTCTGTGCTGCGAGTGAAAGCCATCGCCCGAGCCTCCCTTTGGTTTCGACCCGTATGGCCCAGTCCACCGCGCTGTTCGGGTTGGTGATGCGCTCATAAACGTCCAGATGTAGCTCGAACAGCATCTGAACCATGTGGTCGATCTCTTCCAAGTTCCGTGGGGAGTCCCGAATGGAGTCGTAAGTCTCGAGCTCAAACTGAATCCGTCGATATATCTCTTCATCTAGGTAGCTGATAACCTGAACCACTGCAGTCTTCATCAAGTCGGACCATTTGCTGGTCAAGTAGCTGCTGCAAGCTGTCCTTACCCATTCATATGACACATCTTGGATGCTCATCCAGTCATTGTTAATTTTTTCGACAAAAGCTTTGAGTCCTCTGGTTTCGTGGAAAGCGTGAACTTCAGGCTTATTCTTGGCCCCTGATCTCGAGTGCTCGAGAAAAGAAGAAAAGCCAATAGGAGGGGCTTCCTTCTTGCTCAGGAGTATCCTGGCAGTTTCTTCATCAAACTTCATGAGAGAGTCCCGTAAGTCGATCATGGGCAAACGGGTCAGCCTGGTCGTCCGAGTCTCGGAAGCGCACGAATCCAATATCTCACCCAACCGGTTCAGGGTGTCAGGGTCAACAACACCAAGGTTTTCAGCCATGTTCCGGGTCATCTGGAAAAGATTTTGGTCCGCAGCCTGGAATGGCTGGAGCTGTGTAGCTAAAAGGGTATTCGTGCTGATGGCCTCGCTGGCAGCCGTTTCTCGTCGTCGGGTCCTCTTGCTCCGCTTCTGGTCGACTGCCTCCTCCTCTCCCCCGTCAGGTATACCTGCAGTGGACTGCGAACGCTTCCGTGATAACACGGAGGCGCTACGTTCAGCAGCGGGGCCTTCTGAGCCGTCACCAGTCTCAAAGCGCCCATCCTTGGGAGATGGAGTCTCGTCCTCTTTCGCATCTTTGGCAGATGTGGGCGGCAACGGAGCAACCGGGTTCGCAGGTGGCTGGATGTTGCTCTCTTCGAGTGCCTTAGGCGGTTCAGGCGACACTTGGTACTCGTCGGAAGCAGCCGGCAGCTCGGGAAGATCGACCGTCACCGCCCTGCCAGCCAAGCCTGTTGCTGTTACATGACGGACTAGAGCCATGCCCAGATCAGACCACGATGCCACTGCGGCTTTGACTACCAGACGATCCGAAGTCTGATGCACGGGTGACTTCGGAGGCTGGGCGAGTGAAGCTGCAGGGTTGGGCAGATAGGGCAGGGGGTCGATGTATTTCTTCAACTGTTTTGGCATCACTTTCTTCACAAATGGGCCCATAATTGGATGCGTCAGTGCGACATCATCGGCCAGCACAGACAACTGTTCCTTTAGCTGTTCACCAGCGAAACCTTCGGCGAGGGAGGGAGGATCGACCTCGTCAACCGCGGGGTCATCGTCCAACTCGATCGCAGCCTCAAGACAGTAGCGACTAATTCGGGCGCAACTGAGAAAAGCAGCGACACGGGCAGTGCGTCTCCATAGCTCGGCGTCGGAAGGATCATGGTCCAGAGCAACACTGAACTCATGGAGCGCTTTCTGGGCGTGCGCTAGAACCTCGGGGTCGCGCAGGATGGAGGCGGCACCCTCTGGCCTGGTCTTAGCCTCATGACGTATTCCGTCAAGCACAAACTGGCCGTGGTTCTTGTAGGCCAAATAGAGGGTCTGGGGCAAGCTGCTCCCGGTGTCATCTAGCTCTTGCTGGGAAATACCAAGGCTCTGGGCCAGGGAAGAATCGAAAGGCAGGTGGCGGGGATCTGAGTGCCGCTCGGCGCGCTCGAAGTCCGTGGCACTCTCGGGATAATGGAAGATTTCGGATTCGAACAGAGCTTCGTAGGCGGCTTTGGCCTCCTGGTAGTAACGAGTACCCTGGGCGTGGAGCTTCAGAGCGGTCTGGTATCGCTTTAGGGCCTCGTCGATGTTGAGTTCGCGGGAGGTATCGATCTCCTCGTCGATGTTCTCCTCCGGCTCGACATTGATTGCAGAGAAGTTCGGCTTCGCTAAAGTCAGTGAGAGGCACACAGAGACCATTAGTGGACGAAAAACTTGCCATTTTCGCAATCTGATGGTCGCGGGGCCGACCTCTCAGCAGGGCAGGGAAAGCAGCTCTCGCATGATGCGCCGGACCCCCTACTGACTGACAGCTATCCCCGGATCGCAAATAGACACAATGAGGAGCTCGTACACGGTGTCTTGTACCTATACAAATAGACCTGGAACGAATGGGTGGGCGTTGGCAGGTATCAAGGTACAATAGGTAGGTGGTGAGTGGTTCATGGGGAATAAGGTATTGGAAGTGAATTAAATGGAAGCGCGTCAGCTTGAATTGAAGACGCGCAGCTGTCCATGCGACTGCGACTGCGACTGCGACCGCAGCTGTGAAGGCACAGCATTGCATGTGCTTTTTGCGGATTGATGCAAAGATGCACAAGATATGCATGTATAGAGGCTGATGTGCGCATCCCCGAAGCCCCCAGCAGAAACCCAGACGCCGGGAAGTCGCACATTGGGGGCTCGTGGCAGCCGCGCGTAGCAGCAACGACCCACTTCTCAGGTCCCCTGATGGTCGCTGGCCAGGCCTCGAATTTCCAAGCTGGTTGTAGTCCAAGTGTGCCGGCGTACAGATCACAATCCCCGTCATACTACCTTACATGACACCTCATCACTCTCGCCGCTGGCCAGCCTCGAATTGCGCGTAGGATCCTCTCCTCTTGCGCATACTTACCCAGAGTTCGCCGACGCTTTTCTCACCGCATCTCTGCCATTGGCCATCCAGAGCAAGCACCCAGTTCCAGAGCTGAGCTTGGAACTGAGAGCGATCCGTCGCCATGCCTGCGCCCGCGGTTCCAGAGTCAGTTGCGCCAACCTGACCCTTCCTCTCTTGCGTTTACTGTCAGCTCATGCTTTCTTCCCGACAGAATCTCCGAGGAGGTCTTGCACGAGTCGATTGACGCCCGTACCGAGACATTGGTCTCCTTGCGCGAGCTTGGCCCCCCTGATCTAGTCCATCTCCTCAAGCAGAATCTCCGGAACGCTGGTCGACAGGTACGCCCTCTACCTCCTACTCCCAAGTCCAGCTTCCCGTCCGTATATCTCATGGCTGACTTTCTCCGAACGCTGTACCCGTAGGTCGGAGTATACCACCATGTTACCGGCGTCGATGCCTCGTCCTCTGCCAGTCTGGCTGCCTACATCAACACCCTAACCTACCGCGAGCACGGCCAGGCTGCTAGCCAGAAGATTGTCGAGGGGATCTACTGCTGCTACAATGCCTTTTCGCGTCTCGATATGCGAGTCCATGTGACCATCCCGGGTACTGTCGAGGCCTATTGCGTGGATGAAAGGGGAGAGAAGCGCAAGGCCTCGGACGACCTGTGGCTCGAGACCTATCTCTGCAGTGTTCTTCGCGCCTATTCATACGCAGACGATGGCAGCGGTGACACTATTCGGAAAATCATGGGCGTCAGGCGATTCAACCCCGTCACCAACACCGAGACTGAGCACCGCTTCTTGAGCGCGGCCGAGAGTCTCTTCTTCCGAGGTAAGTCGGCTCCGTTGGAGTCCAATGTCCTGCCTTTGGGAGCTAATCACGGTGCCTGGTAGGATGGCAGCTGGGTTCCGACTCTGTTGTACAAGTACCGAACAACGTCTCGAACCATTTGACTTCCGGCCTCCTCAAATACTTCCATACGACTGGACGATTCGCCTCGGCGATCAATCTCTTCGAGAAATTGCGCTCGCAAAACGTCGAGGTATCCTCGCTCCTTGCCAAGGTTCTCTTTATGGGGAATGAAGAAGTCCAGGGCGTGCGCGTGCTGTACCAAGCCTTGAAAGAGTCCCCTATGGACTACGTCATGTTGGACACACAGGCCGACTTCCTCCTGAAGAAGGGTTTCGCCGCGGAGGATGCCACCTTGAAGGAAGAGAGGTTGAAAATGGCCCTGGGCTGCGCTGATCGCAGCACCATTGCCGCACCGAGCGAGTTTGGTACCTGGGCCAAATTAGCCCAGGTATACGTCGCTATGGAGGACTGGGAGAATGCACTCACCATCCTCAACTCGTGCCCTATGTTCACCTACCAAGACAAGGATGCGCCGATCATGCCTGAGCCCAAAGACGTGTATCTACCCACCTTACCGGAGACCCGCCTGGATGAGATCGACAGTGAGCCGGAGGCTCGGTACGCGGAGCAAGTCGACCCAAGCTTGTTGAATCTTCGTGCCGCCGCCTACAAGGGGACTTTCAAATTAGCCTATAACATCCTCACGGAGATGACTGCCAAGATTGGCTGGGACCAGTTGCTGAAGATCCGCAGCACCGTTTTCGTCATGGAAGATGAATACCGGAGCGAGAGGCAAGATGGTGCTCAACAGACACAGCCTTTGAACCGCAATCCGAGCATGGATGGACTGCGTGGTACGCCAGAACCACCCGCAAACGGCGAGGAAGCCGGCAGCGACGACGAAGTGGAAGAAGAAAAGAAAGAGGACAAGGGCAAGGAGGTTGAAAAGGAAGAAGGAGAAGACGAGAAGGAAGAAGACGAGAAGACAGAAAAGGGAGAAGTCGAAAGCAACGGAGACGGAAACGAGAAGAAACCAGTCGATGCCGATTCCCAAGCTCCTACGATCACTAACGGGGACGGTAATGCGGATGATGAGGCAGTGGAGAAGCCGACTCACACCATCGATCCCCGCAAGGTTCATGCTGATGGTGACACTGTAAGGTTCGCTGTATCAAGATTCGCAGAATGTCCACTAACTGTTTGCGCAGACGGCATCGACGGATGAGCATCTATCACGACTCAACAACAAGCGATTGTGTGAGAGATGGCTTGACAGTCTGTTTATGGTTCTTTACGAGGATCTGCGGGTCTACACGATATGGAGGACCCAGATGGCCCAGTACAAGGCCCAGTCGATGCAGTATAGGAAGTCTGCCGAGGAATGGGAAATCCTGGGCGCTTTGGCTGAGCGACTGCAGCATCCCGACGAAGCTCTCGAAGCCTACCGGGCATGCCTGGCCGCCCGCTTTAGCCCCAAGGCGCTGACGGGTATCCTGCGTGTGTTTGAGAAGCAGAAGAACACCCGGGACACGGTAGCGGCACTGATCCGGCTGGTGACGTGGCAGTACAGATGGTACTCGGAGTTCTCACCCGAGCTGCTCCATACGATTCGGGTATTGATCGAGGAAGAGGGCGCTGTCAAGGTACGATCGATCGTGCAAGCGACAAACCTGCCGCAGAATGTGCTCGACTTGACGCACCACTACGCGGCATTGTGCGCGACATTCAGAAGCAGTGGGACGGACGGTTAGGAACTGGGTTGAGTATAGGAAAAGAGGCGTGTTCGGTATGGCGGGATACCCCTGGAGCGTGCAAGGTCGGCAGATGAGAAGACACGGGTCGAGAACTGGACGAGTTCATGTTGGCTTCATCACTTACCTACCTACCTACCTTACCTACCTACCTAGGTATTTGTACGACTTTTTGATGGCATAGATGTAATGAATTGAGAAAACCAAGGTGAGCTGTCTCTTGTGGTAGCTTCCCAACACGGCCGGCCAAGCATCTGGATACCTCGGACTTTCAAGGGGCTTGATAAGTAAAAGATCCCATTGCGTCCACTGTGGTGAGTCGAAGTATGCCTGAAGCATTCCATCATAAACATGCGACTTGTCCGTCGTCAGCTTACTTCCGATACCTACCTCACCTACCTCACACCTCAGGCCCAGACAACACTCGGCAGCGGCTGTGGCTGGGCAGCTGACGACATTTCCATTTCCGTCGTGTTTTACGGAAGACCATTGGAAAATTGTTGTTCGTGTTAGGTAGTTGAGCAAAGCGTTGGGTGAGGTGCCTTAAGGTACGGCGCGGAACGAAGGACATGCATGACCGCGCATGTATACTTGGGTACAGTAGGTAGGTAACGTAGGTAGGTTAAGGTCGGGTATGAGCACTTCAGCCACATCTACGGCGGCGGGTGTCACACCGAGAGATCCATCCATCCATCCATCTGCACGAGCGAATAAGTAGGTAAGCAAGCCATATACGCAAGGTACTTACTTTACCCAGGGTCCCGTTCCATGGGACGGCCGTCCGTCCGTCGGTGACGACACCGATCTCGGAAGCGGTGAGCACCAACCACGGAGCCACGGGGGGCAGCCCTATGATGATGATGCAGCGTTCCTTCATGGCGTTCCCTACAAAGCGAATCAGTTATGAAAGCATTGGATAATAGTGGCAATCCGCCTACCGTAGACTGAGTAAAGTAAGTACAGAGTTTAGGCAATTGTATCACCTGCAACATCAGCCCTGCTTTTCGTCGTCGGCCCACGTCTCACGATGCCCCCCTTCCCTTCCGTTCATTCGGTCGATTGACCTATGCAAGCATTCCCGCCTGTCATCGCATCTTCTTCAACTGCCGTCACACCGGGGGCCCCTACATCCACAGATGCGTGAGATTTCATGTACCCTACCCTACCTGCAAGGACCCTGACGATTGTGTTCCGGCGTGCGTAGAGGCCACACACTCTCGGTGGGACGTCGTAGACGCGTGGTACCTATCTGTCCGCTGCCATGGTTCCGTTGGTGGTACCAGATAAGGCCGGATATTCCGACGACAGATGGTTGGAAGACCCGATGCGCTCCGATTCGTCGTCGTCGTCGTCTTCATGAGCTTTTCATCCCAGAGGCTTCAGGTCAACCCGCCCCATGACAGGTGCTCGACCGTCGCTTCGGTGCCCGTCCACGGATCAGCACAGTTGCGTATGCTGGCAGGGATACCTGCATAGGTAGGCTTGGGTGCCCTGCAGTAAGTACGCATGCGACACGGTTGATAGGATCTGCCTATACGTAAATCTCGAGCAGATAGATCTTGGAGAGCTGGCAAAAACGTCTCGATGCTGCCTTTCGCAACCGAATCGTCCGATGTCGTCACGCGAGGCGGGCCTTAGCTCGTATCCAAGGTTGCAGTAGAGGCGTTCGACAGATAGCATCCCTCATGGACGGTCATGTTGGTCATGGTGGTCATGTTTGAGTGGGCTTAGTAGGCTGAGCAGATAGGGACTCGGCCGTGACCGGCTTATCACCCGGTGTCAATTGCCATGCCCATTATAGGGGCACGCAACTGACTGACGCTCAATCATGGTGGCAGGGCTGAGACGACGGGGCCGGCCCGGGTGGAGAGGCGTAGTTGCGTAAAATTGCGGAATAGGGGTCTACTTGAGTCAGTCTTGTGTGATGTGCTTGTCGGAGATAAAAGTCGCCGGGCCTCACTCGCTGCTTCCTTACTTTGCTTTGCTCTTGCTCTTGCTCTTGCTCTTCCTCACTCAAGTTCCTTCCTGCCATTCTGTTTTTCTCGAATCCAGCGTCCCTCTTTGACTCGCCCCCCCGCCGCTTTGCATACTTGTGTTTTTCTTTTCCCCTTATCCACTACTGCCCGTGGCCTTCCACACCACACCGCACGGCAGTATGGCCTCGCATCAAGCCCAGAGACACGACCTCGACATGAGTCCTGCCTGCTCCTCAGGGACGGCAGGATTACATGCTCTGGGAAAGCTTGCCTACAACCATGCAACGGATAGCCCATCCAAGGTTGGAGACGAGAAGCGTCTGGTCAATTCTCCCTATACCGAGAGAGAGCATTGCCTCGACCTGAACACACTTGATGCGGAGAATGCGCTGCTTTCCCAGGCTCTCGTCCGGATGGAGTGCTTGCGGCCTGACTATGCTACCGCGCCGTACACCGAGATCTTCAACTGGGATCAAATCATCGACGAAGTAGGCAAGCTGGCACAGCAGCAGGGCCACTCGTGGAAAGAGCGTTCCTTCTTCATCGTCGCTTTCCGATCGCAGATCCCGCCGACCACGGTGTACGCAGAGCTGGGGGCATTGGACAAGGCGGCACATGCTGAAGCGACGGCAAGTGGCGGATTTCTCAAGTAAGTGGTATACCCGTCCCGCAACACGTGGAGGTATAGGTGCTAAGCTGCTGCAGATACTGGTTCGGGACGCCTGATAAGGAGGGCAGCAACCTCGCAACGTGCTTGTGGCGATCGCAAGAGGACGCGAAGAAAGGAGGAATGGGACCAGCACACCGAGAAGCAGCATCGGCAGCACGTTCGCTGTACTCCCATTGGAAGATAGAGCGCTATAGGCTTATCATCCGAGACGACGTGCAAAGCTGGGATATTGTCGACTGGGCATGAGGGAGGGAGCGGGGTAGTAGTATCAGCCTGCATCTGGCCAAGCGGTCAAGCAGCTCTATCGTGAGGGCTTGCGATAGAGGTCGAAACATTGGCGAATGGGATCAAATGCTCCAGCCGCGAGCCGTCGTGCTCGCTTGCGGCTTGCCACTTAAACTGGTGGAGAGGGACGCTGGATTTTGGAACAGGTGCGCAGACAACCTAGCGGTGGACGGTGAACCGTGGATCGTCAAGCACAAGATATGCATGAAGCAGCAGCAGCAGCATCGGATAATTTTGGTCACGACCTACCTAGGCAGCGAAATATGGCGTGTTAATATGAAGAGGGTTGTATCCGTAAACCGGAGGCTCAGTCTCCCTTGCTCCTTGCTCCTAATGGAGGATAAACCAAGTAGGCAGCCAGGGGAGGCCGGTGTGGCCATCTGTGAGCGCGGTCGATCGATCATGTCACGCAGCCTGCGATTGCGACTTTAGACGTGATTCGTGAGGGCTGGAGGAACCGCTTGGTGGCCAAAAACGGCAGAAGTCTGCAACCTCGCCATGACTCGGTGAAAGGCAGCGAGCAACAGGAAAATCAGAGATGAGAGGACGTCAAAATGAGGCTCTGTCAGATGGTTAATTTGTGGGATCACATGGGGAAATGCCAACATTGGACATTGGGCGTGGGGGCACAGAGTGGGATTTCTCGAAAGCATGTGTGTGTGTGTTTTTCTTGTCCAGACGCATTTCGCATCATTGATGAAGTTCCGAGGTCGAGATCATGCAGGACCTCGGGAGGCACTGAAAAGTTGGGGGACCATCGCGTTTGGCGGTATTCTGGGATATATGCAATAGGTTTCACTTTTATTCCATTAAACAGTAATCGTCCAAAGGCCTAGATCCACGGGTATCGACTTTCCCAGACTTCTGCCGTCCGTCTCCGCCCCGGTCGCCAGTGCAGCCCACACAAATCAATCGCAACTCTCTCGCATCCCACCAAAACCGCAAAATCTTGAAGGCTCGCGTCAGTCACCCTGCACGACTATACCACCCCCGAGCGCGAACGCAGCCACCCAGCCCACCGTCGCAGCATCCAGACATCATGGCTGATTCTCAGAAAGATACGGCCTTCCAGGCCGTCCAGGTCGAGGCTTTGGTTCGTCACCACCTTTTGCCTCTGTCCACCTGCCCCTCTGCGGTTGGTGTGCCCCTGGGGATCCATATGGCTAACCCGTGGTCTTGTCGTATTCTAGGTCGTTATGAAGATGGTGAAGCACTGCTCTGCGAACTTCCCTACCACCGCGACGGGATCGATTGTTGGTATGGACCAAAATGGTCTTTTGGAAATTACCAACGCTTTCCCTTTCCCTACCGCCGATGCTGCGACCCTCGACAGTCACTCGAACGACGCCTCTTCTCTCGCCGCCGCCGCCCCTCGCGCGAAGGGCAACATCGTCTACCAGAACGAGATGATCCGCCACCTCAAGGAGGTCAACGTTGATGCGAACAATGTTGGCTGGTACACGAGCGCCACCATGGGCAACTTCGTCAGCCTCAGCTTCATCGAGAACCAGTACCACTACCAGCGCGAGAATGAGCGCACCGTCGCTCTTGTCCACGATGTCAGCCGCAGCTCCCAGGGCGCCCTGAGCCTGCGCGCCTTCAAGTTGACACCGGGCTTCATGACCATGTACAAGGAGGGCAAATTCACCACCGAAAGGTAGGGTTGGTCCCAGCATTAGCGCCAGCCGAAGCGCCAGGAACTAACGCAACCTATAGCCTACAAAAGTCGAAGTTGACCTTCAAGGACATCGTCGTCGAGTTCCCGGTGACAATCCACAACTCCCACCTCTTGACCTCCTTCCTCCACCAGATCCCGAGTATCCCCACAGAAGAGGAGGTGGCGATGCCGACGTCTCTGGCGGACATCCACCGGGCGCCGGTCAAGATGCCCTTGTACCCGTCTACCGACGTGCTCGACCTGTCAATCGACCCGTTCTTGGAGAAGACATGCGACCTGTTGCTTGACAGCATCGAGAGCCATTACACGGAGCTCAACAACCACCAGTACTACCAGCGACAGATGACCCGCGAGCAGGCCAAGATCACGGCGTGGCAGACGAAGCGGAAGGCAGAGAACGCGGCGCGGGCTGCGGCCAAGCAGCCGCCTCTCCCCGAAGACGAGTGGCAGCGCATCTTCAAGCTGCCGCAGGAGCCTAGCCGACTGGAAGGTATGCTCAACGCTAAGCAAGTGGAGCAGTACAGCAAGCAGGTGGACGGATTCACGGCCAGCGTCAGTGCCAAGATGTTTGCCGTCCGGGGCAACCTCTTGCCGGAATAAGCAAGTTTGGCGAGCCTGACGGAGATGGCATGACGAAGACCTGGGATGTATGCATCTGGCACGGCGTTAGGCGATTTCGAGCGGGCCTGGGATTCCATAGAACAGAATTCATTAAGTTCACGGGGCTCGTTGGCTGGAATTTCCAAAAAGAGACGGTGGCGGTAGATATACGGAAGCGTTCAGCTGAGTTGTTTTGTGATCTCTCAGGTTACGCGCAATTCCGCACGGTAATGAAGAGGGCATCGTGGGCCCGAAAAGCAGAGGGTCAGGGAGCAAGCCAATAGGGCTCTACCAAAGATGATCACGAAAGCCGGCAGATGTCATAGAATACCTGACCACGGTGTATCTAGGTGCGCATAGCTGGCTACGGGACCAGCGCGGCAAGAAGCAGAAGTTTTGATGAGCCAACGGCAATGATAGTAACAGCATATGGCTCACATTTACGGCCAAGACAGAACTATGCACTTCACTACTTAACACACCGGCCGATCTGGATAGTGACGCTCTTCGAAGATGCTGATCCCAGGAGCGTGGTAACCTTTGGATTACTTCAACGTCCAGTCAGAACGGTTGCGGTGCGCCTTTGCCCTACCGAACTCAGCCACCTACCAACCAGCGGCACAACGGTTGGCTGTTGCCGGCGTTGCCTAACATATAATAAGTAGGTACAGTAATCATCCACTGAACCACACATGAGACATGTCAGACTGGCGTTCCTTCAGCTTACGCAGACCACATCACGTAGGTACTTACAGAGCTGGCGCAGTCACCCCGCGATTGAATTCCCCGAGTAAAAGCTAGTCGTAATGAATCTCCTAGCACGAGCCAGTCAATGCCTTGGAAGCAATCCATGACCATAAACGAAGTAAGTGCACGTTGGCTATGGGAACGAGGCTGAACGGATATCTTACCTGTAAGCACGTGTTGGGACGATAAGGCAATGGAAAAGCGTTGGTGTCGATTTGCCGAAGCTCTGGAATTCGCAAGGCGGGGCACCGCTTCAGGGCCCTGGCGCCCGCTACGCTGGGAAAAGGTCAAGAGACCAATCAGAGAAGGCCAATGCCGAAGGTATCCGCCGGGTCAGAGCGTCCGGCGAGGTACCAGGGAGGGTCCAGGGAGGGTCCAGCGCTGATCCAGCGATGAGGGGACTTGCGAGGGGCCAATGGAGGGGCAGCCATGGAGGGGTTGGCCGTGCTATTCGCGTCCCCCAGCCGACCTGGACCTGGGCCAGGGCCAATTCCAGCAGACAGAGAAAAATTGAACCCGATGAGGAGGAGGAGGAGGAGGGGCTATCTTGTTCACTCTGCCTCTTACTTACTACTACATCCTCCCACTCCCACTCCCACTCCCGCTCACCTCTTCGCTTACCTACTTCTTCATCCTTTTCTTCTCGTTCTCCCCATTCCTCTCTTTTCAGCACCATCACCTGCTGAATCTTCAAGGTTGGTTACATTTCTTCCAACATAACCACCATCGCGAATCGAATAGCAATTGCTGACTTGGACTCGTTGCGAACAGTTTGACTTGCCCCTCGCTGTCTCATCACACCGCCTCAAGTCTTACTTTTCCAGTCAGTACTTCCCCACGCTTCTACTACAAAGCCATTGTCTGTCTGCTTGATCAATCGCTAACCACATAGCTACTAGGGCCATGTCTGCTCCCGCCTCCAAGTTCAAGGTCGCCGACCTGTCCCTCGCTGCCTTCGGCCGCAAGGAGATCGAGCTGGCCGAGAACGAGATGCCCGGTCTGATGGCCATCCGCCAGAAGTACGCCTCCGACCAGCCCCTCGCTGGTGCCCGCATTGCCGGTTGCCTGCACATGACCATCCAGACCGCCGTCCTGATCGAGACCCTGACCTCGCTCGGTGCCGAGGTTACCTGGACTTCCTGCAACATCTTCTCCACCCAGGACCACGCCGCTGCCGCCATTGCCGCTGCCGGTGTCCCCGTCTTCGCCTGGAAGGGCGAGACCGAGGAGGAGTACAACTGGTGTCTCGAGCAGCAGCTGGGCGCCTTCAAGGATGGCAACAAGCTCAACCTCATCCTCGACGACGGTGGTGACCTTACCCACCTCGTCCACGACAAGTACCCCGACATGCTCAAGGGCTGCTACGGTGTCTCTGAGGAGACCACCACCGGTGTCCACCACCTCTACCGCATGATGAAGGAGAACAAGCTGCTCGTCCCCGCCATCAACGTCAACGACTCCGTCACCAAGAGCAAGTTCGACAACCTCTACGGCTGCCGTGAGTCGCTGATCGACGGTATCAAGCGTGCTACCGACGTCATGATTGCCGGCAAGATCGCCGTCGTCGCTGGTTTCGGCGACGTCGGTAAGGGCTGTGCCATGGCCCTCCACGGCATGGGTGCTCGCGTCCTCGTCACTGAGGTCGACCCCATCAACGCTCTGCAGGCCGCCATGGCCGGCTTCCAGGTTACCACCATGGACAAGGCCGCTTCCCAGGGTCAGATCTTCGTCACCACCACTGGCTGCCGTGACATCCTGGTCGGCTCTCACTTCGAGGCCATGCCCAACGACGCCATTGTTTGCAGTAAGTTGTGGAAACCCGTCCCCCGTGTTCCGTGTGCTGACATGAGACTTAGACATTGGTCACTTCGATATCGAGATCGACGTTGCCTGGTTGAAGAAGAACGCCAAGAGCGTCCAGAACATCAAGCCCCAGGTCGACCGCTTCCTGATGAACAACGGCCGCCACATCATCCTCTTGGCCGAGGGTCGTCTTGTCAACCTTGGATGTGCCACTGGTCACTCCTCGTTCGTCATGTCCTGCTCTTTCAGCAACCAGGTCCTGGCCCAGATCATGCTGTTCAAGGCCGAGGACAAGGCTTTCGGCGAGAAGTACATTGCTTTCGCCAAGACTGACAAACTCCCCGTCGGTGTCTACGTCCTGCCCAAGGTTCTCGACGAGGAGGTTGCCAAGCTGCACTTGGCTCACTGCAACGCCGAGCTCACCACCCTCACCAAGGTCCAGGGTGACTACCTCGGCCTTGACGTCGAGGGTCCTTTCAAGAGCGACCACTACCGCTACTAAACGCAATGTACATAATACCACCACCACCTTCAGCACGCGCGGTGTTCCGATGAGAAGCGGAGACACAGGGCGTGTTTCAACAAGCATGAATCTGCGGCATGAACTGGTCAACGGGTACCACATACAGGGTTTTTGGGGAATCTAAAAGGATTTCAGGGGCCGGCCGGTCTTACTTTTTCAACAAAAAGGCGTTGGCTTTTGCTGCATGATTCCCCTCACGGCGTTTGCTATTTATGAAGACTCGGGATTCTGGTCAACCAGATGCAGAGACATAGCTACCGCTACATACAGCGTAGCTTGCCATGATCCGTCAACCGGATCTGGATACTTAGAGAAATTGAGCTTTTTAAGCTTCTCTACCCACTTGACTCAGGCGTGGTGTGACTTGGAGATCGACATTCATGTGATATGCTCACCCCGAATTCACCCTTCAATATGCAGTGAAATGAGCAAGGAGGTCCATGATCTACAATTGCGAAAGCACCCCGTCTCTCCAGTCTTATAGATGTCTTGGGCACTTCACAGCGCAACGATGGTGTATTTCTGGCTCATGTATCTCGTCTGAAATCAACGCATGGAAACCTTTTTGCCTCGCCCGTGGCAACTCCTCGAGTGCTCCGGCCGGCAAACCGGTAGATACCCACGAGCGAGAGGTTTCGTTCCTCGTATCTCTCTCTCTCTCTCTCTCTCTTTCTCTACCCTGGATCTAGGTATCTCCTTTCCCTTCGCCTTGCTTTCCCTTCATTTCCTCTTCCGATCCCACTTTCGTGTCACGCGTGCAGCCATCGATTCGATATGGAATGATCACATGCACATTTTTTTCACATATCGCGCTGCTCGCGGACGGGATCGCGCAGGCGGCCCTCCTCGACGGCGGCGCGGACGTTGGCGACGGCGCAGGCCTCGACGCGCTCGTGGGCGCGCACGGTCCAGGTGCCGAGGTGGGGGAGCAGGAGGACGCGGTCGCTGGCGCGCAGGGCCGGGTGCACGGCGGGCTCGGCCTCGAACACGTCCAGGCCGGCGCCGCCCAGGTGGCCCGAGGCCAGGGCGCGCGCCAGGGCCGCCTCGTCGATCAGCGCGCCGCGCGCCGTGTTCACCACGATGGTGCCCGGGCGGGTCAGGGAGAGGGCGTGCGCCGAGAGGATGTGGTGCGTGTTGGCCTGTGAGGGGGGGGGGTGGTGAGTTAGGTACCTTAGGGGTGGAGGGTTTAAGAAATGGGAAGGGTAAAAGGGAGTAACTAGGTAAAGGGGCTGGTAGGTTGGAGGTTACACAACCCACAACCCAACCCCATCCATCCACGCCATCACCACCAACAAAAGAATAAAAGAAAGAGGGGGGGAGGGGGGGGGAAGAAAAACTCACGTTCAACGGCAGGTTCAAACTCAGCACATCGCATCCGCCGAGCAGCGCCTCGAACTCGACGAACTCGGCGCCGCCACACGCCTGCTCGACCTCCTCCGCCAGCCGGGAGCGGTTGCAGTAGCGGATGCGCATGCCCAGGGCGGCGGCGCGCTTCGCCACGCCCTGGCCGATGCCGCCCATGCCGAGGATGCCGAGGGTGAGGCCGGCGGGGTCGCGGCCCAGCTGCAGGGGACGGGCCTCGTCCTCGTCCTCGCCGCGCCAGGCGCCGCGGCGCAGGCTGGCCATGGCGGGCGCGAGGTTGCGCAGGCAGCCGGTCACGAGCCAGACGGTCAGGTCGGCGGCGGCGTCGTCGACCACGCCGGGGGTGTTGCTCACGCGGACGCCGCGCGCCGTGCAGGCCGCCACGTCGATGCTGTCGTAGCCGGCGCCGGCGTGGCAGACGAAGCGCACGCTGGCGGGCAGGCGGGCCAGGAGGTCCGCGTCGACCGGGCCCGTGACGGCCGACGAGTCGTAGGTCCGGAAGATGGCCACGGTGCCGGCGAAGGGGCTGGCGGGGGCCTCGCACTCGGCTATGAAGCCGGCGCGCGTGGTCGAGGTCGGGGTCACGATGGTGGCGATGGTGGCGAGGGAGGCCCAGGCTTCGTGGGCGCTGCAACAGGTTAGCTTGGGCGGAAAGGTCGCGGACGGGAAGGTGGAGGAAGGGTTAGGTAGTTTCAGGAAAAGGGCAGGTAGGTAGTGGTTCAAGGCAGTAAGAAGGTATCCATCTCCAGGGCTAAATATAGAAGTTATGGACTGGGAAGAAGGAGCGGGTTGAGGAAGGAAAGGAACTTACTGCTCTATCTTGCCGAGAAGCAAGATCTTTGGGGTCTTTGGGGTTTCCATGTTGAGCACAGGGGATGGTTCCATGGTTGGGTGCGGCAAGAGAACTTTTTGGGGTTGCCGAGTGTCAATGTGGAAAGTGCTTAGTAGGTAGAAGTACTGGTCGTGGAGGAAGCGTGGGGGGTCTCCCGTGTTTATAAACCGCCGTCACGAATGAAAGATGCAGAGAACCTGCAGAGGAACTGTTACGTGCCAGTTCTGCTTTTCTAGGGTGACGTAGAAAGGGTTGGGATGGAAGCATGGGTGACTGGGAGATTCTAGGGTCAGTGACTTTTCAGAAATATCCATCCGAGCATCTGTAAGTAGACAAACACGGAGAAACCCAGACAGCCTCAAAAAGCCTAACCAAAAGCTTGCGAAGTAGGCTTGCGGCGGAGACCTGTAAAAAAAAACGTTATTATATGAATTCTCGATAGGCAATTCAAATGGCGTACTTTTTATCGTTAACGGACGAGTATTTAGTGTTTCGTGGCTACCTTATTCAAGTAGAAGGGGTTGTTGGCCGAATGTCTGGTCAATTGGGTCAGGCACGGATATTTCTGGAAGGTCACTGTAGGTCGCGACTGCCACCGAGGAACACCTACCCGCTCCGTTTTGCCTACCTGCCTTACCACAGGGCAGGCAGTCGCAAGCCAGGGAAAGTGGAATGGAAATTGATGAATTTAGGTTGGCACCGGCCTGGGGATCTTTGGTTCGGCCACGTTCCTTGCAGAGCGGGATGCCAGCAAAGGTACTTAAGTCCCTTGCAACGGTTACATCTGCATCCCACCTCAGGGATAGATAGACGGGTAGATAGATAGATACAGTGGACAGGGTGGTGGTTCGAGTGTAGGTGTCAGGTTGGGAGTACGCTGTTCCGTTTAGACGAACCCATATAAGTAGTTCATGTCTTGGTGACTTTGAGGTTCGCCTAGCTCAGAGGATAGTCTGCTCATATTGAAGTCATTTGCAAAGAAAGGGGAAGTCTGAAGGTGACTGGGTAGTTGATTGAGTTCGAGGTCGTTGAGCAGCGCAGTCAAGAGACACGACGATCCATGATGCTCCAGGGGTCAAAGAGGCGTCAAGCATGTGACAAGGCTTATTTTATATTACTTCTAAACAAAGCCCCCATCCAGCAAGGGAGCTTCGGGCTTCATATAGAGTCTGGGAGTTTCTGCATATTCAGACATCGCTTGGGAGGTTCTTGGCTTGGCGTGTGTCAATAGTGTCGTCGTGTGGGATGCATTGGTAGGTAGTATTGACGCATCGGTAGTATTGACGTCTGCAACGACGTTTCGGGTAATGAGGCTACTACCTACAGTCAGCTGGGCTGCATTGGGAAGCGTGAGCACCCACCCCTGCCTGGCCTTCGGAGCAGATATACCTACAGACAGGTCCGTTAAGTACCTAGGTAGTTAGTAGTCGTCGTTGCTTTGGGTAACACATCCATCTATATATCTCTCCCTTGCCGTCTTTCTTGACCGCCCACCTTGTTGCTGTTCATCGAAAACCGTATCCCACGCACCTGTTGTATGTAACCCGTAGCTTGTGCGTGGTGGTGGTGCTCGCAGAAAAGCCGTGGCCGGACGTCGTCCAGCTTCCAGCCAGGCAAGGGGCCGTCGACCCATGAACCATGAGTACCTAGGTAGAATCGCGCTTCGACGCCAATGACATGCCCGCGGTACGTACGGTCGACTACCTACTTTAATCAAGCCACGCACGCAGGTCAACGTGGCGGGCCGGGTTCATCTGCAACGTGCCTCTGGTACCGATATGGCTAGCCAAGGACCCGGCGATCCCGCCTCGATGCGGCAGCCGAATGGAACGCTTGCGATTTCACGCCCTGCGCTACCCGCCTACCGTCCTGGCGGGTTTTCTCGTCAGCCGAATATCACCAACCTGCTTTATCGTCGACTTCACCGGTCGTGAATCGGTCCCGACGACGTGGCCACTGCCACATTGCCTTCTTCAAGGAAGGCCAATAAGGCGTATTTCAGTGCCATTGGTGAAGGGCGAAGAGGCATGTCAGACTAGGGAGGAGGGAGTAGATAGCGAATGCAACGGTGGGGGTGCGAACCAACCTATATGGACATCCATTAACAGCGGGAGAGAAGGACATGTCACCTGCTGCCATGCAGTGAGGTAATCTGATCCGTCATCTTGTCCTGGCCTACAGTACTCCTGTATCGGAGCATGTCCTGCGCGCACCTAAGCGTGAGCTCGACATCGCCATCTTCTCGGTTCCAGGTCTGCGGGTAAGCCTGATCAGGCAGAGCAGGTGGTGGGGGTGGACTTCCCACATCTCACTCCTGTTGTGTGACATGATCCGCCCGTTCCATCTAGCCGCGGTAAGCGTCAAGGCCTCAATGGGAGGTCCGTCAGGGCAGTGGGTGTGGTGATCGCAGGATATATTGATTCACAGCAGAGGAGAGACTCGGTGTCACGCACAAATACTGGAGACGCCTTTGGGAAACGATAGATCAGGCGGCGACACTGACCCGAGCTGAACCCAGCGCCATGTTTATCATTCCCTTCTGTGCTCGTCTAAATGGTGTGAAGAACATGGCGGAAGTGGTGGTTCTGTCAAGGCGGTTTTGTGGGATCGATCGAGACAGCACGAAAGAATGTCCGTTGCAAGGACCCCGTCGAGACCGAACCTAGATCCTGTCGACATTGACAGTATCAAATTCGGCCGAGCCTTTACACACTCCCTTTCACGCCCATCCCTGTCTGGCGAGAACAAGCACCGTATCCCGGAGTTGAGCTCGGTGCGATGATGAGCTTTGAAGCTCTACACACTCACCCTCCCCAGAAGCCGATAGCCTCCTCCAGCGCCACCAATGGAGAACATTATCCCGCATGCAACATCTTCCCCAGCATCTTTCTCTTTCCTTCTGCGGCCATGGCGATACACCTTATCTAAACACAACGAATGCAACGTAATGTGTATTCCCTTTTTTGTTACTGGTCCTGCAAAATGCCACAACGCCGTATTATTCCTCTCGGATGAGCACTTGGTCAACCGATCCCATAGAATCTTAGGGTGCCGATCCATTATTACATGGACGCCCGAAGCCATGGTTCTAAGTAGTGGTGGCCAGCGGGGGGGCCCGGTCTATAGCTGAGTCGGCAGTATACAACGCAGTCAGATCCCCGCTGAGCAGCATGTCTCCCAACGCCGGCTCAAGCACATTCGTAAAATCAAAGTTAGGTAGTGGTACACCGTCATTGATTGGTCCTGCTTCCGATGCATCGATAGCAGGGTCATCGTCGACTGATATTGTTGCCGGGCACGATGAAGGCTCTTACAGCCAACTCGGAAAAGCGGCGTACGACATTGGTGGTTCCTCCGGTGACTTGGGCCTCGTCTTGGATGAATTTACGTGCGACGGCCAGTTTGCTTTTGGGGTCGCTTTCATCGAGATGAGGTGGCAAAGTGCTCTCGAAGTCGGATGGGTAGTTCGGAGCGAGCGCACGTATGACGGCCAGCGAATAAAGAACGTCACGGTTCTCCCGCCCATCCAGAACTTCTCGAAGCTGTGCTAGGACCTGGTCTCTGCGTCCGGTCATATCCATGTTCGGCTGGTCCTTGATGCAGAGGAACTCGGCCAAGAGATACCAAAACTTGAATTCCCTCATCCTTGTGTAGGTAGCCTGGTCAGCGGATTCCGATGGTGGCAGAAGAGGATTCTGGTCCATGAATTCGCCCGAGAGCAGCGCTTCGAACACGGCAACGCGGTTGCGGGCCTCGCTCGCATCACCCGGGTCAGGCAAGCGGTCGCCAACGTTGATCTTGTACTCCGAGGTGAAGACCAGAGTGGCCAGATCCCAGACGACGCGAAACTCGAGGTTGGCAGAGTACTGCATGCTGGCAATGTCGTTCGTGTCTGTCTTGGCCATGGACTGGAGGAAGCCGGCCAGCATTTCGTTGATGGCGGTACTGGAAACCAACGCGTTGACGCCTTGCAAGCGGGTGTACCACTCCGCTTCGAAGAACTTCTCCAGGCCGGGGGCATAGACTTGTTCGTAGAGGTCCTTGACTTCGTCTAGTCTTTCCTGGCTCAGGGGCGAGTCCAGGGTCGGGGGAGTGGCGCCGCCCATGCCGACGAGTTCGTGGACCTTCATTTTTTGCGCTGGATAGCCAGAGTAAGCCGGAGTCCGTGGATGATAAGGCGACGGCGTGGAAAGCGATTGCGAGGGCGAATGCGAAGCAGAAGTGAAGGAAGAAACATGGGAAGGACCGCCACCTCGGAGATGGGGCGGGTCTGGTGCTCTGTGATCAACGGCATGGGGAATAGCAGAATTGATCGCTGGGAAATGAGAGGTCGACATACTCGGGGTTGAGAGAACGTTGTTCAAGGCGGGGTCGATGACAGGGTATTCGAGAGCCTCGTTCTTGATCGCCGCTTGCGGATTTGCTGCGGCTGCCAGAGCTGGATCGTACAGGGTAGTACCGGGAGCGGTATTGGATGAAACGGGGGGGACGTGAGTGTACGAGGTAGCAGCCGAGGCTGTAGAGGCGGTTGCCGACTGAGGATCGCCCGGCGACGGGGAGGCTGACGAGGTATGATGATTAGGTGCTGGTTGAATGTTGGACGCGTGTTGCTGCTGGGTCTTGAAGATGGGGTCGTAGCCCAAGCATTCGCGCTTCGACTTTTGGCAGTTCTTGCAGTGCGGATGCTGCTCGTCACACTAGAGGAAGGACGCTAAGTGATTAGCAATGGCGATGCTCAGAACTGTGAGTGTCGGATCGCACAGCGGGAACGAAAAACCCCCCCAAATGAAGTGGATGCTGTGAGATGTGACAAAGACCAAATAGTGAGCGGGGGTGGTGAGAGGTGAGAGGTGAGAGGTGAGAGGTCGGAGAGGTCGGAGGTGAGGAGCAGGTAAATAAAAGTTGGAGATGAGGCTCTTGGAGACGCGCGGGTCTCCGTCGCGCGTCGCAGTGGTGGAAGGTTATCCGTTCTCCAATCATCCCCATCTCTAGTTCGACGCTGGTGCAACTCGCTTCCCCAGTAGTGCGTGCGATCGATACCCAAGATAAGGATGGGCTCGCCAAACCCCCCCAAGCGAAGCCCCAAGCGAAGTGAGAGGACCAGCTCACAACCAACACAACCACCTTCCACGTCCTATCATCTTCACCTTTAAATCCCCCATTCCCTTGCTTTCCAAGCTCGCCTCTCAACCACCCCTTGCCCGACATTGCGACACGGCGACATGGCAACGTTGTGCGAGACAATGAAGAGATGAAGATTCCCACGTACCTTTATTCGCCTTTTGCGGCATGTTAGACACCCGGTCTTCGTGCGACGCTTGATCTCCTACAAAACACCCGCATCAGTTTACCACGTCGCCAGACGGTGCTTCTTCCAGCCAGCAAGCCAGAAACCGTGCAAAATCATCTCACCTTCTTATGGCGAGCACTGGTCAGCCCGCCGCCACCACCACCACTCGGCGGGATCGCATAGCGAGCCCCTGCTATCTCGGGAGGCAGAGCGTTGTATGCATTGCCCGGCAGACCACCCATGGGCACCTGCTGCCCGTAGAACGGCATAGGTTGCTGGCCTGCCAGAGGCTGATGACCTGGCAAAGGCTGCTGGCCGGGCACCGAAGGCACCTGCGTTACTGGCATAGCCATGGCCATGTGCTTATGCTGCTGCGACTGCTGCTGCACCGGGTCGAACGTGCGCATACTCGGTAGCGCCATCGCGTTGTTCGTCGCATTCGGGCTCCCTCGAAACGGATCGTGGCCCGTGTTCGTCGCATTCGGGTACGCGTAATGCGCAGCATTCAGTCCTGGCGGCGCGTACGCTGCTGGATTCGCATAGTTGACAGCCTGTCGCGGAGGGCCCGGTTGATGGGACGGATGATTCGACATCGCCGGCGAACTTGGCGCGGCTGTTTCCTGTTCCTGCGCCTCTTGTGGATGCGATTCGCCGTTGACGTTGGCAGATATTGCCGGGGTGGTGGCCGGAGCAGTAGCAGTTACGAGCGGATCCGCGAGGTGAGTGTTCGTAGAGACTGCTGTAGGGGAGGGTATCGGCGGTACCGGCGTCGATGTCGGCGGCGAAGGGGAGGCTTGAGTGGTGTCGGTTTGCGGCACTTGATGTTCTTGGTTTTGCTCTGGCGCCAACTCCGGCTCTTGCTGTTGCTCCTGCTCTCGCGCGGCAGCTTCTGTTATGCCCTGGGCTGCATCTGGCGCCTGTGTATTCGGTGGTGGTCGTATGTATGCTGATGCTGGCGGGGAGGAGGCATTGGCGCCTGCCTCTGGAGGCGACGGAGCCGAAGCGTGCGCCTGTGGTTTTGCCTCTGCCTGTAGCTCGGTCCGTACCTGCGTATGAGCCTCTTCTTGTCCTCGTAGCTCGGGTGGCTCTCCTCGCTCTTGGGAAGCTCGTGACAGGGACGTGGACGGGGAATGGGCCGGGTGGGCATGGACTGGTTCTTCAGCGGCGGCAGAGTCAGGTTCAGGCTGAGGTCGAGCCACTGGCTGTTCCTGTGCCTCTGCCATTTTGATTTGATTTTAATTTGAAATTTTTATGGGGGGCACGATCTGAGCAGGGGCATGCAGAATCGACGCAGCACGCTGCTGCGGAAGAGGAACGAAAGCCGCAGTGACAAGGGACTGCGCCGGACAGGTCGGGCCTCCCCCCAGGCTCAGGCACCCAGACCACGACCGGGTAGGCAAGCTGAGCTGCTGCGCGTGCTGCCGCCGCCGCCGTTGCGTAGTGGAGGACGGTACAGGAAGACAGGGCGGTGCGGTATGCCAGAATGTGGTATGGACGGTACGGTTCGAGCACGCGCGCGGTGCAGGCGGACTGCGGACCAGGGGAGGACGTCGTTCCAATGGCGGAAGCACAGGCGCGCCGGCTTCTGCAGCGCGAGAATGGCAGCGGCGGGATGTTGGTGGTCGGGTGGTGCGATGTTTGCGGTGTTTCGACGCGACCCTGGGCCGAGATTCCTGTTAGCTCAAGCTTCGGTGCATCTGCAACGTTTTCTTCCGTCAACAAGGACAAGGTTGGTTGCTTCTTTGGTGCTAGTGCCGCCTATTAAACAGGTACCCGGCCAACCTGTAGCTGCGCGCTGTGCTGCCTCACTGGTACCTTCATCTGCATGGGGAGGTATACAGCGCTGGCCGCTGGTTGGCTGAGGGCAGTTGGGCGAGATTTGGGGCTCTAATTCCTAAGTCGGGCGCTTTGGAGCTGCATTGCGTCGTATTCAAGTATTGTCCGCGTACCCTACCGGGGAACGAGTACTTGATCGACAAGTCGAGGATATTTTGCGCAGATCTCTCGCAGCGGACCGTGGCGAGCGTGGGCAGCGGGCAGCGGGCAATGGGCAGCGGCTGGACAAAGCTCTGGTGTCCACTGTCCACTCCGCGCTTGTCCGGATCTCTTCCGGAGACGACCTCCAAGGTACATGAGGTCCTGCGCATAACACCGTTCACCAACCGGCTAGTCGTTAGGTACCTAGCGGCTTTGCCAACTGCCCACAACATGCCCGAGCACTGATACATACTTGGTCACGGCTGAGGAACAGTATAGATGTTGGGGACACGTCTAGGGGCAGGTAAGATGTGTGTAACGGTACCTGGTAAAGACATAATACACCCGGCATCAAGTGCATATGAAGGTACCTTAGGGGAAGTCTACCTTAGCTCGGCAGGGAACGTTCGGCAGCTTTGGGCGACGTGGGCTTTACCAAAGAAGGGTAGCAAGGAGAGAGAAAGTTGCATACATACCTACGAGTGACTAGGACTCACTGGCCAACCAAACATCCCCAACGCACGACTATGCCTTGAGCGCAGCTGGGGAGCTGGAAGTGGGACAAATCTTGACTGGCTTGACTGGCACGACGTCGTGCTTGACGGGTAACGGTCGGTTGTGTACGGAGTCTGATGGACTACCTCATGCAGGGCTTGGTCCGCGGCGCAGCATGCGGATCCAGAGCAGTAACAGTTGTAGACTGCTCGATGCCTGCTGCCTTGACCGGAATGACCTGGCTAAGCACGATGGCCTGCTGGCGAAGGACAGCTGGGAGAACTGAATGCTGCGTGAAGCTAGACCTCTGACTAACTAGACGGAAAAGGCGCGAGTGGGCACTCTCTGGCATTCACTTCACTCGACCCTCCAAGGACAGACGGTTTGTGCTTCATCAACGACTGGCCTGGGTTTGGGACCGGGACTAGGAATCCTCTCGAGGCGACGCTGTGACGCTGGGCAAATGACAAATTGGGCACCGAACCAACAGGCTGGTGCTCTATCGACCAGGGGATATAGAGCTAATGCACGACTTTGCATCTGAAAGCAGCACGAGCCGTCGCCCAGAATAATGAACGCTGGGAGTTAGGACTGAGGGAAGCGGTCAGGCCCTGTATACCTTAAGGTAGACTGGAATCTGGTTACGGTTGGGAACTTCCCCTTGCTGCTGCTGTTGTCGTTGTCGTTGTCTTTGTTATTGTGATCGTGAGGCAGTCGTTTGTCACTGCTGGATTGCGTAGTGCATATCTTGCAGAGGTTGGAGGAGGGTGGGCGCAAGGTAGGTACGGAGGGATAATGGAGATACGAGAGGGTGTGAGGGTGTGAGATGATGAAGTGGATGGAAGATTTAAGGTACCCGTGGGTGTCCAATATTTCAAGACGGGTTGCCCAGTCGAGCGCAAAATACCACATTGGGGAAGTGGGGCACGCTGTTTAAGGCAGGCGAGATCGAGCAATCTGTGGCTCAGCCGTGTCAGCCAAGTGGTCCCGTACCTTCCCCGGCAGGCCTGGCCGCACCCGTGGACCGGAACTCAGCGCCCTGCCAACCTGCTCCCGTCTTGCCTGCTCAGCGGACAGGGCAATAGGTAATAAGGTAAGGTATCCGCGTTAGGCGCCCAAGCTTCTCATCAGCCACATTTGCATTTTGCATAGGTACTTAAGTACTTAGCTGCGGTGACGCCTCCAGTATACGGGCTCTCGCCTACTCCAACTCATTTTCTGTACTGCAACTCTGCTACTAGGAGGTAATCTCCTGGAACCCATTACAACATTACGACATACGGAGTTCCCACGCTGAATGGTATGTATACCCCTTGCCTGCTTGCCGGCCCCATTTCACATGCTCACGGCACTGTGGGTTCAATGATGCTGTGTTGCGAATGAACGGTTTGGTGACTCGGGTCAACCGCAACGCATGCCAACCGCTTTTCCCGCCTTCGGGGCAAGTTTGCCTGGAATGAGGAGGCATGGCTGAGAAATCCAATCACCACGCGCAAGTGCGCACATACGGCCAACACCCTCACACATTCTCGAACGCAAAGTCACCTCGAATACCAGGCCACTACCAGTATTCTGCAGCTTACACTGCTCGGAATCCCGGCCTGGGATGGAACTCGAGACAGCTACCCTACCTCCTTACTCCCTAGATACCTAGGTACCTACCTTACCGTGATGGTGGTCGCTTGCTCCCGGGTAAGGAAGCCAACAGCGCATGGGAATGCCAGAAGCTCGGACAAAACATCCATTACATTCCTCGGCCATACTTCACCAGCAGCACGGAATCCCATATGCGAACTCATGATCGTGAAGGGAAGCCAGCAGCCGGCGTAAACGGCGACGCCGCGGCATGACATACCCTAAGGCCTAGGTAGTCAGCATGGCATGGTCAGCATGGGTCCGATGCCCTCACGACTCGAAATATCCGGGTCGCCTTGTCCACCGTCGCATCAAAGGGACCAACATTCCTACGGGCCGCGGCCGCTCGGGTGGTGCGTATCTAAGGTACGTACGTACTTACCCTACCTACGGAGAGTAGGCGCAATAGGTGACATTTCACCCCTGGCCCATGTTGAGGTGCCTGTCACCTCATCCGATTCAACGCCATCGTCGACGGCACGCTCCATGCTTCTTTCTGCGTGGTGGCGAATGACTTTCAATGTCTCTCTCCTCCTGTTTATCCGTCGATGATAATATGACCTAGGATGCCCAGGCCATGAAGGCCCCTCGTCCCGGGGCACAGCCAAGCGGCGTCCGGCGGCTCTTCTAATATGGCCCTCACTCCATCGTGTCGATCTGGGATCTCCGTCGGTTGGCCCTACGTGCAACCACGCGCCGGATTCCCTTCATTTGCAAGATCCCTAGCTTGTTCGAACCTCGTCTTCCGACCAGCAAGTCTAGGAACCGCAACCACGATGCTGTCGTCATTCCCGCTGTTACATGCCTACCTTATATATCGTTGCCGTGCGTGCGCTCACCTGTACCGTACCCTGCTTGCGTGACGTACACGACGGCCCTGTCAACTTGGGTACTGTCTCGACTTGCTTGGCAACGAGAGCGCACAGGCTCCTGATGAGCGTCTATATCCTACGGTTGTTTGTATTGGCCCGGCGCGCTCGGCTGCTTGAGTCGCACAGGTAAGCAAGCGCCTATGTACTCGATACCGCCAATGCCAAGATTACCGTCCGGCCGGGGCTTGCTGGCTACCTACGATGGTCGTGTGGTTTGAGACGTGACAGCATAAGGTATGGTACTCCCAAGTCTGCTGAAAGCATAGCCTCATGGCACGCGCATTAGCACCCGCTATCCATGGTTGAAGTATTGCACCTTATCTCACCTCACCTTGAAAGGGTTACATTCCGGTTGATGAGCCAAGTGCCGCGCTCGCATCCTCCCTGCACCATATACTCGTCTATCTCTCCCGTACGCAATCTAGGTTCCAACCCGCGATCCTCAGCGGCTTCGTGACAAGCACGGTATCTGCGTGGTGATCCCACTCGCGCCGGCTTGGTGACGGGCAAGTGTGTCGCCTGCTGCTGCATTGCGGGCCTTTGTTGTTGGGTTCCCGGCTGATATAAGATCTGGCATTAGGCTCTTTTGAGCTCGTGCGTCCTGCTGTCAAGATACCCCCTGAGGCGAATGGTGGTTATGGGGCCCAGAAGCACGGAATCCTCCACTTGCTCCTACCATCCACTCTTGTAGGCACGGGATGTGGGACGTGCAAAATACACACGTACGGGGACAATCTCATGTGAAGAAGACTTGTCTATAGACGCACGCATGAGGTGTTCAGCCAAAGATGTCTTCCCATCGTCTCTGCGAGGTAGCCTAAGGTGCTCAGAGGTACGGATGCCACTTCGGATCCGCGGCCCGCTTGCCTGCGCCCTATGGCCGTCCGCCCGCCCGCACGGAAACAAGCCATGGTACCTGACGGGTTCTGCCTCCAAGATGGCAGCCGATGGATGTCACGGCAGCTGTATGCCGGGCCCGACGTTGTCAAGCAAGGTTATCTGGCGTCCCGGGCTGCCTCTCATCTCTCCACGAAATCACGAAATCTGTGCCCCCTTTTTCTTACGCGCCTCGCCATCAACCGCGCAACGGTCGGTCATCTAAGCTCGCATCCGAACGCACTCGTGCCTGCCTGCTTCGAGTCCCTACATGACGTTGCACTCGCTAGGTATCCATCCCTATACATTTGTTCTGGGGCTCAGATCGTGCATTTACCACTTGGACTTGTACCATCACGTCCACGCAACCTCCTCCTCATCTCTACACCGGTGCGGGCCCTGCTGGACAGGCGGCTGTTGGTTATTTCTTTCAGGTACAGCGTAGCAGTCGGAGGTGCGTCAATCGGCCCTGTCTATGTTGAGCCGGTATACTGCCGTACGACAAGGTTGATCCGCTTGCGAGATTTCCCGTCCTCGGCCAGGCCCAGTATGTAGGCAGGGAGGCAAGCATACAGACACTGGGTGAAGGTGCACACAGTCCTTCACAGATCCCACGATAGAGAATCCTCAGCTATTCAACGGTCGGTTTAAGTGTTTTGCACGAAGCTATTTTCGTCTATTGCCATAGGAGTGCGTGGTCAAAAATGTCGCGGCTGAACATGAGTCAATAGGTAAGTAGAAAATAGCAGGGTACAAGAACCCGTACAAGTACTTGGAATACCCTTCACTGCGCCATGAAGGTGCGTCCCCTCCAGTGGCTTCGCAGTGTCTCAGTATTGTCCATGTGTCAACAACTGTAAAGACCTCACGAGTCTCGATTGCTCGAAGTTGTATAAGGCACATATACCAGGCCATCCCAAGCCGGCCAAATACTAAATAAATAAAACTCCAGACCCAAATCTAACGCTGAGAACCTACAGACCCATCTGGCACAAGCCAGCAGGCCCATGGACTCCTTGCGCGGCAACAGAGCTCCATCGACACCAATGCCCCTTAGTCTACAAGTAGTGTCTTCGTACATGGAACTCGCCGTCTAACAAAAGAAGCTGGCAGTGATTTCACAGTAAAGGCAATATGCTTCGATACATTAACAGCCTATGAAAACGTCAACCCATGTATGCTTCGGTTGACCCAAGAGCTCGGGAGATTCGCCTACGAAACTTGCGGGCAGGCGGTCTGCGGAGAGCCGTCTAAAGTTCCAACTCTGTCACACTTCGTGATTCCGATCTGCATCAGTCTCCTTATCCATAAAACTGGAGGAACAGCTCGCCATGAACCCGCACGAATCTCCCGGCGCTCACGGGGCCCGGCCGATCTATTCGAGATCCGCAGCCTACGCCTGGTACTCCCCCTCCGGAATCCGCATCCCGTGGTTCCCGTGATACGGCGCGGGTTCGGCGGGCTTCCAACCCGCGCTCTCCAGCAACCCCTCGTCCGCGAGGCGGAACACCTCCACCCGCAGCGGCCGGCAGCACTCGACCATGTCGGCCTCGCTGTCGGCGCCGAAGCCCCAGCGCGAGAGGTCCCCGCCGGGGCAGGTACCTGTTGCGGCCACCACTGTCAGTCTATCTCTCTCTCTCTCTCTCTCTCTCTCTCCCCTCACCCCACCCCACCCCACCACGAATGAATGAATGAATGAATGAATATCCTCCGTCGGCGGCGCCAAAATGAGAAAAACTTGAAAAAAACTTTACTCACTCAGCGCCATGAGCAGATCCTGCTCGGCGAAAAACTCGACGTAGTCCCCTTCCCGGGCCGGGCACGGGTTCATGAAGTAGCGCCCGCGGGCGTCCAGGCCGGTGACCTGGAACAGGTTGAGGACGTCGTGGACGTCGGCCTCGGCCAGGCCGCGCGGCGCCACCGCGCGGTACAGGTTGGAGCGGCAGTGGAAGTCGTAGTCCTCGCCCCCGCTCAGCAGCGCGTTGACGTAGGGGTCGCACCCGCTGCCCAGCAGGTCGTGCACGCGCCCCCCGTGCTCGTCGACCCCGTACCACGCCAGCGTGTCGTCCAGCACCGTGGCCAGCGGCCGCAGGTACGGCAGCGCCGACCACAGCCGGTCGTACGTCGTCACGTGCGCCGCGTGCAGCTGGCGCGTGCGCGCCGCCCAGAAGCGCTCGCGCGGGTTGTGCGCGTTCCAGAGGTTGAGGTCGCCTGGTGCGGGAGAGAAGGGGGGGGTCGGGGTTAGCATTTATACCTAATAAGTACTCGTATACCGGTATCTATTTATTTACTTAAATACACCCATATCTACCGTATAGATGTCGGCGTCTGTGGGTGCGCGTACATGTTTGGATGTAGGTATGCATAGAAAGAAACGTGGGGTGTAGGTATAATAGAAGAAACCAAATAAGAAAGTAGGTAGGTAGGTACTGACCAACCTGCGGCCCGTCCGGCGTGCTGATCCGCACCACGGACCCGGCGGGCGCCGTCCACGCGCGCCCCGACCGCGCCGGCAGCACGAAGTCCTGGGTCCGCACCCGCGGCGCGGCGCGGATCCGCGCGTATAGCTCCCGGTCCACGTGCAGGGGCGAGCTGCTGCTGCTGCCGGCCGTGGCCGTGGCGGGCAGGTACGCGGGCTGCGGCGCCGGGATCGGCTTGCGCGCCGAAAGCCGCGCCGATGCTTCCGAGTCGCTTAGAGGCATGGCTGGCTGGCTGGCTGGCTGGCTGGCTCGCCGGGTTCAAGTTGGGCTGGGGGAGGGCGCAATGCGAGGGTGGGGGGACTTTGGGTGTGTTACGGCAGACGAATAGGTGCAAGTAGGTGCCTTATGGAAAGGTAAGGTATGTAGGTAGGTAAACTTTACTGTAGCTCGGGGTTCCCGAATCGCAAGACCGCCCTCTCTCTCTCTCTCTTGTTACTTGGGTTCTGCCGTCTTCGCGCTGCGCTCGCCAAGTGATGTCAATGATGACTTATAGGCGCGATGCTGGGAGATCTGACCTCATCCCGAAGATCGTGCGTGGTTGTTGGGTCCGACCCCTCCACCCCCGCGGTCTGCCCCCCCGCCGAAACTCTACCTCGGCCTATGCTTCTTCTAGTAAAGACGCATGTCGGGCCCGTCCAAGGTGAAGTCTGAGGGTCGGTCCCCACGATTCCATCGCCGTAGGTAGGGCTACATACAGGGTAAGGTATGCTTCTAATGCTTTCTAGGTATTACGGCACCGGGAAATCTTATTTCTGTTCCCAAGTGAGTGCCTCTCGGGCAACCAGCAACCGTCTGTTCATTCGATGCATGGCATCCCTCGAGCTGGGCATGTTCAAGGTTCTGCATGGAAGAAACGGTTTCTCCTTACTCGCTCTGCATCTCGCCTGCGCTGGTCTGAACTATCCGGCTTCATGACTCGCAGAGGGCCCGCTCATCAGCAGCATACTGCTGCTGCTGCTCGATGGGCGGGGAAGGGGGAGGACATAGGGAACGAAGGGTATTCGGCAATGTGTGTGATGTGTGATGTGTGAGTTATTAGGTACCTAGTCGGTAGTTTTAGGTACTGATAGATTCCTGGCGGCATCGTCAGACAGCCGAGTGGCATCCATATTGCAGGCCGGCCGTAGAGCTTGTTCGGCTGGCACTGTCCCCGTCCAAAGCATGCACGTCCGAAGCATGCACGTCCGAGGTATGACGAACCTCGGTCTCCACCTTGATGCCGCCCCGGGGTCGGGCTTTGAGGTCGATGTCTTCCTCCTCGTACTGGAAGTCCCGGTTCGCGGTGATGTGCGTTGCCATCTGGAAATTCCGCGGGTCGGCTCTAGTCCCGTGCGACTTGCTCCCCGTGGGCTTCGACCCGGAACGGTGGTCGCTGTGGTTCTCGATCCGGACCACTTTGGAGATCAGGTCGGCCATATGCAGTTCGATGTGTAGCTTGAGGCAGTAGACCAGCGGGTGGAACTGCGCGTAGATGAAGCCTTGCCCAAGGGACATGACGCCTATCAAGATGACCTGTCGGGGAGTTTGCCGTCAGCTACTGTATCTGTATCTGGGCAAGGGCAATAACGCAACTTACATCCAGGGACATGGAGAGGGCGATCATAGCGAGGTTGAAGTAGAACAGCTTGTTGTACTTCTTCAATCCGTTGGCGATGAGCCTGGATCGTACGCTGTAGATGAAGTAAAGGTTCAGGGTGACGTCGATCAAACAGAAGATGACCTTCTCGATCCGATCCCAGTACTCGTTGATGGTCACGAACTGCTCGTTGATCTGCAACCGGGCCGGGATCCAGATGCAGTACACGCTGATGTTGACGAGGCCTAAGAGGCACCCTACTCCCCATTTCGTTCGGTTGACTTTTCTCTGGTCTCTCACCAACAGTGCGATTCGGTTGATGATGATCTGAATGACGCATTGGGTCTGGAATACCCAGAGGGTGATAATGGTGAAGAAGAGTTCGAACCTGGTACCCGGATCCCGTCAGCTCTGGGTAATAGTAGTCGGTAGAGGTCTCTCGGATACTCACGAGGCGGGGATGGTGCCCCAAAGATAGAACCACACTATCACGCTGATAATCAGGCTCGATATCAGCTCCAGCCAGACCATGACGATGTAGGAATTGACGCCTCTCCTCCGCTTCCACACCGTCCAGGTCTGTCTGGTGGCCTTGGCCATCGCAAACGATGCGACCATGAGTGACATGCCCCATATCAGCGACGCTATGTTCATGTCCAGCCTGCCGGGGGTATCGGCTTTGTACCAAGGAGGAACCAGGAAGCCTGCCATGGCGGAGACAGGAGGCTCGAGGCCGATAACAGCAGTTGGTTTCCGAGGAGCGTGTCGTAGGACAGGATGCCGATATGTCCGCAAGGGACCACAAGACGTGGGTTAGGTTCTTCCGCAGTCAGGCAAGTCGGATATCGTCAATGATCTCCTCGGTGAAGACGTGGGCAGGACATGCTATATAGGTAGGTAGCCATGGTCGAGACCTAAGGTACACTCGTGGTGTTGCACCAACTTCACCCCCACAACGGCGCTGAATTGCTCGTGTCAGCCCCCGAGGAGCTAAGCTCGTAGGCTGCTGTAGCCAGTATCTAGCCTCAAAGTCAATGTGGGCAGGATGAAAGATCCCGATGGGATGGGAATGCGGAATCGATCTCCGCGTCCAGGGGCGCTGGCAGCAAGTCGGCGGGTGCTTCAAGGGATGCGGTTGTACGCAAGGTTCTTCTGTGGCCCTTACTCTGCTTCTCGAAGTACCACAGTTCAGATTGACAGCGGAAAGCAGCCGAGCTAGAAACGGATCTACGCCAGGATGGTGGCCCCTTTTCGCCTGCCTGTTATATTACTGTGGTAGTGTCGACGAAGTACTTTGGTAGTGTACGTGAATTACGTGTTAGTAGGAGTACTATCATGCCGCCTATTGGCAAGACCATCACCATGTCTTTCTGCTTATTCCCGTACAGGCGCAGTCGTATCATCAAATATGCCGGGTGCTGGATCTGGCACTTCGAGACGCTCGTCAAGTTTCGGACAGGCGCAATGGTCGGTTGCGAGTATCCTCACAAGGTCGGAAAGCTACATTTTCTTGGTACTACCTAACCCACCATTGTCGTTGGAGAGGATAAGGGGTGTTCAACTTCTACCCAAGGCTCCGAGTCATGCATGGCCTTCCAATTGCCTTCCGTTGTCTCGCCCCCATCCCATCCCCAGAGCTCCTGACAGCTCGAGATCGCTTGTTAAGTGGGCTCCTGTGCGTCTACCGGGTTCGCGCCATTCGAAAGATTCGAAAGAAATAGCCGGTGGAAAGCTGGTCTCTTGGCCTTCATGGGACGCGTGTGGTGCATGTACCGCGGCTCGGTGCTAGGTTAGGATCGGAAGTAAGGCCAGAACACCCCCTTTTCACGGTCAACCTTGGGCTGGACGTTCGTACGGGTCACCTGCCCAAGCCTCCCAAGTCGAGGCATACGAAGACATTGAAACATCAGGTCATGTTGTCTTCTGCTGCGGGCTGAAGGCACCACCGTTGACAAACCCCGATCGAGGCACCCTTCCCCAAGTACAGCAAGTAGCCACGTGCAACTAGCTGACAGCCTTCCATACTTGGTATGCCACCGAAGGGTCTGGAATTTACTCTCCTTGATTTGGAAAGCCCAAGCCTAATATTGTGTCTCCGCCCCAACCTGTATAGCTTCATTTGCCTTGGTCGCGTTCCCAACGCAGCCGCGATGCCCCCTTCCTGTGACACTTCCTCTGGTCGTTCCCCTCCTTGTCCCCGGGCGCTTCTATGCCTCCTCGTGTGGCAACCCAATGGAAATGCATACTGCGATACCTACCTATATTGCTTGTTCAAAGAATCCGGTGCCCCGTTTCGCGCTCCATCTGCGCTTCCTTCGCCTGCCTGGAGAAGCCTGTAGTGGATCTGCTTATCTGGCCGCAAAGCACGAAAGCACGCAGAATCGGGAGATCTGCCGGGAAAGGAGTATACTCCCGGCAGCTTTTCTGTCTTCAGATGGTTTGAGATCAAGCGCCACGACGGACAACTGAAGACTTGCCGCGCTAAGCAGGCGTTGGATTATCGCCACCCAGAAAACCATTTCTCGGGACAACCACGTGCTCCTTGCTTAAAGCAGGTAACCAACCACGTTGAGCAGCGGCTCGGGTGCACAGCTCCGAGGACTCATTTCGTGGGACCTAGTACCGGTACCTCTGAAGTACTATTTCAGGTTCGTCAGAGCTTCATCTCCTCTGCATGAAATCCTCTCTCCTTGTATCTTCTATTCACCACTGACTGGGTCAGGCTTCCAGGTGGATATCCAACCAGCACAGCATTTGGGATGAGACCCCTAAGGGACACCCTAGACCCCTGTGACTTGATATGATCGGGAGAGAATGCCTCTTTAGGATCGTGTAGACTGTCTTTGCCTATTCTGGCACAATCTTGTTCTTCTTCAATAGTGCGACTGCTTGGCATGATGCTATCGATCTGGTCTATCGAATATTCATTCTGGGGAGCAGGTCGCTGCTCCGAACCGTAGCTTTGAGGCTAGGCTCCTGGATGGATGGCCTCGAGTCTCAGAGCCACAGTTACCGAGACCACCGTATTGGAACCGGACTTTACGTGAAGTCTTCCTTCATCTTAACGGTCAACATTGATTTTCTGGGAACAGGACAACGACTCACCCCTAGATACCCATTCGAAGTATGACACGGCTTGCTGAGTCTGTGGTCTTCGCTCTCTTACAGCGGCTTCGAGTGGCTGTGCCTGACCAAGTAAGCATACTTCTCGGTCCCTGCATGAAGTCGCGTCTCATTGATCGATAGTTTCGGGGCAAGACGTGGGTGCCCCCTTTCTGACGTTGTGCTCCATTTCAAGAGATGTAGTATCAGCTTTCCTCGTGCAGAATGAGAGAACCGCAATGAAGCATAAGATAGTCCCGCACGACCGCAGGGTAGATCACACCCCCGATGGTCACTCAGCCTCAAAGCATACATCAGATGATTCTCGGAACCTTCGACCCCTCCATACCCAGGGGCTTTCAGTGAACAGAGGCGGGAAGATGAGAGCAGGACGCTGGACCGAGTCAGTCCGTTGCGAACCCTATGGGATCATACTTCGGATCTAAGCCCAAGCCAAAGGCAAAATAGCTACTACGGCATTAGAGGCCCCCTTGATGAGTCTGTGAAGTCAGTGTCGTCGTCACAGGGTCCCGACGAGTACCTAGGCTACGTTACAGTTTACCGTTCACCGTACCTACTGGCCGCCTTCTCGCTGCCGATGACGGGTACGTTCAACGGCCACGTTGAATCAAGGCGTTGTGCCCCATGGATGCGAAGTTTAACGTTCGCCCTGGGTGCCTACTTACCAGTCCTACCTTGGGCTCGCGACTCAAGATACCCCACCCGTTGAACCCCATGGGTATTCCTCATGGCATCCGGGAATGGGATTCTATCATGGGCAATTCACCCAACTTTCCCATGTGGTGCGGACGCCGGGACCCATACCTACCGCTCCCCACCACGGACATCCTTCTCGGGGTGGCAAACGTGGCTCCCCGGCTGGGCACATACTAAACACTGGACAAACGACTCCGGGTACTGATACGAGCGACCTTGTTTTGCTGAACGAGCGGGCGCGGGCTATATTCGCTCTTGATTCCCCAGAAAAAGCCCCGAGCAGCTCGACGCTTTTGGGACGTTTTGGAAATATTCGGGTCGAGTTCGTATACGGTAGATTCGCTATCGACCTCGAACACGAAGCTGCGATGGACACGATGCTTTCTCCCGGGCCGTCGGCGCTGGTCTCGGGAGAGAAGAACCACTATGAGCCAATGCCCTACAACACGCCCGAGGCACCAGTCGCTGGCATAACCGTCGGCGTCATTGTCGCCATGTTCTCCACAACCGCAATAGCGGCCTTCTTCAGTATATCCGCCCTCCCGATACTGCTAACAGGGTCCGCTGATCAGGAACAGCGCAGAGATTCCTCGCCGTCCGGAGTTGGAGACGACTTCCCTTCATACCATGGTGTACGGTTCTGACTTGATGACCGATATGCCGAGCTTTTAGGCTGACCCCTTTGCAGTGGTCTTGGTAATCTACTTTGACTCTTGGCTGTTCATCGTCTCGACGACAATACTACAACATGGCTTCGGAGTATCCTCCTCCTACAGCGCATGCTCCGGTTCGACATATCTGTGTGTACTGTGTTACGCAACTACCAAGGTCGGTTCACCAGGCTTTGCTGCTGATTCCTGACTAACGGCCACGTGGGACAGATTGTGAGTGCTGGATGTCTTCATGTCCACTTTGGCGGTGACCACGGAGGCTAACTCGGGGGCTCATTCCAGGGAATATACTTGTTCCTCGTTGAGAGAGCGGTGAGTACCCCAAGAGTACCTTTTTTCGAGAATCTAGTGCTGATCAGGTGGAATAGTTCATCATACGCGGTGACCGGAAACCTCGGTTCCGCTCAAAGCTCTACATCTTCAACTCCATCGGGATGCTCAGTAGGCCCTCGACCCAATTGCAACCTAGAGACATCCCCAACCTAACCTAGCGACAGCAATATATGGAATCATTGCGGTCCTGAACTTCATTTTGTTCGTTATCCTGCTGCTTACTACCGGTACTTCCCAGTGACCTGCATATGACTGACCGCGTCGCAGCCGATTTGTCACATTCGTCAATGGGACATGCAAAATTGGATGGCAAAAAGCGGCGCTTATTCCCATGATCTCTTTTGATTTCACCGTAAACGTAAGCAGAATTGGATTCTCGGGCTTGCGCTTTCACCAAGGATTTCGCTTACCAGCTTCCCAGGGTTACCTCACGGTGCTCTTCCTCATCCCGTTCTTGCGTAGGTAGCCCCACCCCCTACAACACGGATACCCCTTTTCTGACATGTATCCATACAGATCTGAAAAGCAAAGAAAGTACCCAAGAGAGCGCGTCTGCCGTCAGACTAAAAGCAGCGGCAAAGCGGGCCTTTGTGGCATGTTGTTTCACGACTATGAGCAGTGTCACGTATGCGGCATCCCCCGACTCTGCTCCTTGTCAGTGCTAACCTAAGTCAGTAACCTGCTGGTGTTGTGCGTACTAGAAGGAGAATACGCATGGCTTTGCTTGCTGTGTTGCAACGCCGACAGTATGTCCTTGCAAGACGAATCGCTTCGGAGGGTTACGCTAACCACCGTCTTCGTTGCCTAGTCCTGCTTTCCGCTGTGGTAATCCAGTGGATCACAGCTAAAGACTGTGGTAGGACGCGCCAGGTATGCCACTTGCCCGACTTCCTTCCCATCCCCTCACGTAGCTGACTGCTGGAAACTACCCAGCGAGGTCCTAGGCCCCCTGGCCATACGCATTCGACCGATTCCGTGCACGCCGAGCATTCTTTGCCAGCCCTGGCAAGACCCAGACCGAGTGTCGGCGGAGTCGCACATGGCATGGCCATGATACATCCAGCCGCCCCGGGAGCTCTGGTATCCAGTGCTTTCAACACGCAACGAACGGACTGGAGCGCTGTGAGCCAGGACAGAGCAGCCGTGACACAAGTTGCGGCATGCTCTGGATGCGGAGCGCCGAGCTCGGCCGCAGGAGGAGGAGGAGGAGGAGGAGGAGGAGGAGGAGGCAAGCCACCGGATTACGTGAAGGTCGATGTTGAGAAGAGCCCTACCGACTGCAGTGTGGCCGAGAAAGGAGTAACACGGGCTGCGGTACGCGAGGGCGAGGGCGAGAGCGACGATGATGAGGAGGAAGTGTCGCCGGGAACGTCACCAGACTGAAAATTAATCCATAGATGTTTAATAATGTTAAAACACGCCCAAGACTGACAATATTTTGGGCCCATGATATGTAGAGGCGAATATGAAGCAAAGCAGTGTTGGAGCGTATCGGGGGGCGTACCTTGTCCGGTCAATTTAAGTGCAGCTCCAGGACGCGTCCCGTCTGTCGCGTCCTGTACGCTACGAGTACCTCTCCTCCTCGCTCCCGTGTCCCGGCAACATCGAGTATCTATCTACCTTGGTAGCTATGGACATGCCTGCTGCCATATTCCAAGCTAGTGAAAACTACTGGGAGAACCGAGCGTAGCAGGGACCGTACTACCCGGCAAACAACAGGATGGAGAGTGTCACACGCCAACACTTCTTTTACCACGGCAAGGAGGCAAGTACCTAATTCCGTGGTGCAGCGCTTCAGGTCCCCGAACTGACCGGCCGTGATGGCTTCTTAGGAGAACGGCGAGTATGCAGCCTGTCACTTCTGCCAGCTTCGCTCCTTCGCCAGCCACGCCCAGTACCCCGTTACCATAATCAATACCGAGGATGAAGCCGTGCTCGACCACGGCTTCCGCTTCATGGAGAGCTCGATTCGCGCAGCAGACATTGAACCCACTAGGCAAGAGTTTCTCTCCGGCTGCGAGTGCATAGACGGGGAGGACTGCGAGTACAACACCTGCGCCTGCCTGCAAGACGTGGAAGATGACAGCTCGGATGACGAAGAGGACGGCGAGCTTAACGGCCACCGTGCGCCCAGCGCCGTCCCGCGCAAGAAAGCCTACGCCTACCACTCACACGGCACGAGAGCCGGCCACCTGCGGTCCAAGATCCTGACGTCGCGCAACCCGATCTACGAGTGCCACGAGAGCTGTGCCTGCGGTGCCGACTGCCCGAACCGCGTGGTGGAACGGGGTCGCACGGTCCCGCTGCAGATCTTCCGGACGGAAAACCGCGGATGGGGGGTGCGCTGCATGGTCGACGTCAAGAAGGGCCAGTTCATCGACAAGTACATGGGCGAGATCATCTCGGCGAAGGAGGCCGACCGCCGACGCGCCAAGTCCCACATCGCCCAGCGCAAGGACGTCTACCTCTTTGCCCTCGACAAGTTCTCCGACCCCGAGTCCCTGGATGTGCGCTTGCAGGGCGCGCCGCTGGAGGTCGACGGCGAGTTCATGTCGGGTCCGACACGCTTCGTCAACCACTCCTGCGACCCGAACCTGCGCATCTTTGCGCGCGTGGGCGATCATGCCGACAAGCACCTCCACGACCTGGCGCTGTTCGCGATCCGTGATATTCCCAGGGGCGAGGAGCTCACGTTTGACTACGTCGACGGGGTCGACGATCTGGACATGGACGCGCTGGACCCCGCGAAGCAAAAGGATATGACCCGATGCCTCTGCGGAAGCAAGAACTGCCGCGGATACTTGTGGTGAACGCAGACAGCAAGCAGCAGCCGGCAGAGAACATTCTGCACGATTCATGCCGCGACAAGCCTCCGGCGCCACATACCAGTGAATGTAGGCGGGATTGACGGACGGGCCGGCGGAGGCACCGGCATGACACATGGCACATCCGTTCCGGACAGCCGATGGCGTCGTCAAAGTCAAAAGTCCCGCCCGAAGAGGAAAATCCTTTCAACAGGAGGTCTGGCAACGTTACCATTTACATACATAGCGCTCGATTTGCTAGGATATCGTTGCCACAGCTCTGCAGGGCCGAAATGAGTCCGCGCTGGGTTGATTCGGTCCACTTTGGAAGCAATCCTCGAACAGACTGACATAGAATAAGAACATGTGACAGTCAAGTTCGCTTGGAAAGACCAAAACAACTCCAGATGTTGGTAAACACCACACGAAGAGGGTAGACAGGCGGACAATGACTCTAGCCGCTAGATAGATATATACCTACTGCCACATTGGGCCCGACCTGTTACTGTACCTACTTAAGTTAAGTAGGTTAATCCATAAGGTTCTGACAAGGATTTACTTCGTCCCCATTCAGGCACCTTTTTAACTCTTGTGTGGCTTGACCGATAGAAGCCGGTAAAGTCAGGCCGGTACGATTAAAAAATTTAGAACATCTTTACGGTCTGCTGGCTGAGGGACATGCTTGAGAAGAGATACGAGAATAGAAGTTAGTTGAGAAGGGCCTGTCCACGTCCACGTCCACGTCCACTGGCCGGTCTGGACCGACAGCGCGGCGGCAGTATGTACAAGTATGTACTAGCAAACTACTTTAGGTTATTAATCTTAACTGCAGGCCACTCAACCACTCAAGCCACTGCTAACCTTCTCTGTCCACCTGCACTACTACAGCCCACTACGCACTACGTACGGATATCGTCTCTCCTCCACTCCGCCCGCACCTAACCTTCCCTAACCTAACCGGAATCACACCACACGACCACAGCACTAGGTACCTAAGGTACCGAGTTTCTTCCTCGCCTCCTTTGCCTTTTTTATTTGTTTTTGCTCTGCTGCGCCTTATTCCTACTTTCTTTTCCGCGGTAGGCTAGCCAGCTTTAGGGCTCCTTCTCGACATCCTGGCCGGGTTACACCATCCCCTCCACCATCGCCATCGTCGTCGCTGTTGTCTCTGACCTTGACCATGCGCTGAGGACGAGCGAGCGCCCCTCCTCCCCTCCTCAGAGCCGTGCCGATCAATTACTGTGCGCCTCCGACCGACCACTCTCGGTCTCGAAGCCATGGTATGTCGTCCCTCTCTGTTTCCCGTCTCGGTCTCAACCATAGGTAAAGTACCTACTTGCTGACCTGTTCTGGTCGTGTTCAGGGCTGTTGCTTCTCGCGCCCCGAGGCGCCCAACACCCCGTACGCCGATGGCGATGGAGCCTCTCCTTCTGCGCGCGCAATCAACCCTCCCTCCGCGCGCCCCTCGGCGACCGAAGAAAGCAGCCACGTCCGCATCCCTACCCGCCGCCAGCGCCAACCGCTATCGCAACACATCGACAAGCCCCTGCGTCGCCACGAATGGGTAGCAAAAGATCGCCCGTGGACCCGGTCCGACCTCGATACCCAGCGTACCGAGTTCTTCGAGACCCGCGTCACCGGCCACGAAGAGGTCTGGAGCGCCCTGAAACTGGCCTTGGAGCAGCTATGGCAGGCCGATCTCCTGAGGGCTGCTGGCTCTCACACGGGTGGAAACCACGATGCCGACGCCTTGGCTACCGCGCAGACCATATTGAAGGCAGCCGAGATCACCCTGCCGACCGGCGACCCTTCGGACGGAGCGTACGATGCGCAAGGCAATTACTACGCCCTGCCGGACTGGGTCGTCAATGACCCCGCCAACGTGGCCGAAGACAGTCGCGCGCACACGAGCAATTCCGACACCCATCACGATCGCAAGGGCGATGACGATCTCGCAATCGAGGAGGATAGCGCCGGCGAACTCGACGAGGATGAAGCACTGCGCCGGCGGGAGGAGAAAGGCAAGGCGGTCGTGGACGTTAAGAACCTGATCAAGGTCCGCGCCCGGCTGAGCGAGAACCACCCGGACGTTACGGTCAGCGTCGACGCGGACGAGAGCGTACGGAGCATGGCCGCCAAGATCGCGGAAGAATCTGGGGTAAGTTGATTTTCATGGACTGTTGACTCGACGAGCTGGGTTTGCGCTGACTCGCGACAGCTGCCGTCAACGAAACGCATCCGCGTGGCCTACATGGGCAAGATTCTGAAGGAAAGTTCGTCCTTGCAGAGCCAGGGCTGGAAGAAGGGCCACATCGTGAACGCGCTCGTCTTCGAGAAAGACAAATGAGCGTGACTCCTCAGTTCGACCAACGGCCACAATCTCTCTCCGGATTGCCATGGTGCCATCCATCCTGGTTGCTGGAAGCGGCGAGCAGGGCACCTCATATCGCCTGACTATCAACCCCCTAATTCTCTCCACTGGATGGCAACCAAGCCAAAGGAGTAGGTGACGACGACGACGTTGGGCCAAGTATACGAATCGCGGCTCGACCGCTCCAAGCCGAGCGGGGCGTTGTCAAAATGACCATGATATACTATAATGTTTCCAGCATTGCGGCGGACAACCACGTACCTGCCTTCTACCGAGTGGATTCTGGTCGGTTATTATGTTTCTGCATTGGACTCCGGATAATACCCAGCTCCATTTGTTATACGAGCATTGGTCACAGGAGTCACGGGGTATTGGGAGGTGTATCTCCTCGTTTATTCTTCTTCTTCATCTTCTATTGCAAGTATTTTGCGCATCACCCCCCGTCACGAAGGATATGAAAGTCTTTTTTTTTTTTTCCCAATCAGATTATCATCTTTCTAGTCATTGTGTACCCAAGGTACTGACTGTATGTGTCTCGAGCCAAGGAAGGGAAAAGAATGATGTGAATGAACAATTGCTGCTTAAAGAACTGGTTTGATCAACGAATGGATACGTGCGCGTCTTGCCTTGCCTTGCCTCTATACTTGTGGAATATTTGGTGGACTTTGGACGAGTTAAATCTGGGCTCGGCTCTGCTCCCCAAGGCCCTCTCTCTCTCTCGGCAACAAACGACAGGCTCGCTTTTCCCTAGGACTGCTGACATGGAAGACACACACAATGCAGAGCCCAGGACGAGGCCCTGGCTGAACGTCGCAAGAGAAGTTCAATCTCGCTTTCGACTAACAAGGCAATGGCAACATACCTCTTCACCACGAGAGATAGGTAGGTAAGAACAGATTGATTGATTGCCCGCTAATTCGAATCCATGTATCTAAGTACCTAGGTACTAACACATAAGGTACCTACTTAGGTATATATGTTGTCCGCCCTCCTCCCTCCGCGGGGGCCATCCTCCTCGCTGCATCACCGCAGCCGCTGCTGCGTAAGCTGCGCCCCTCCGGCCCCGTCGTCGTCGTCGACCAGCGCGACGCGCATGCCGCGGGCCTCGCGCTCCAAGGCGTCGACGTCGCCGCGCCCGTCCCGCAGCAGGCCCGCGCGCTCCTCGCCCGCCACCCCGTGCGCCAGGATGGCCAGGCAGCTGTCGCGCCACGGCTCCACGGCCAGGGTGGTCGTCTGGTAGATCACCAGCAGGCAGAACACGCAGCCGAGCAGCGTCGAGAGGACCGGGACCGCGATGTACGCCCAGCGCACGTGGACTGTGGCGGTGGGGGTTAGTGTGTCGTCGTTCTTCGTGATGGGGAGGGGAGGGGGAAAGGGGGAAAGGGGGAAAGGGGAGGAAAGCAAGAAAGAAAGAAAGAAAGAAAGAAAGGAGAAAAAGAAAAACCACGTACTATGCACAGCCCACTGCGAGACCGTCCCCCTCGCGCCCCCCGCGTCCGCCGCGTCCGCGAACTGCCGGTTGCGCACCCACGTCGACATGCTGGCGGCGACGTTGTCGAACGTGCCCGGCAGGTCCGCCGGGTCCAGCAGCGTGCTGAGGATGGAGAACAGCGTGCCGGTCCCGGACGCCGCCTCCTGGTCGTCGGGGTTGTACGCCAGCGGGCCCCGCAGGTCCTCGCGCATCCAGTTGATGCTGCTCTTGAGCGTCGCGTCCGAGACGTTGAACTCCAGCCGCCCCGCCGACGACGACGACGACGACGACGACGACGACGACGAGAGGTTGTGCGCCGCGCGCTGCGCCGCCGGCACCTGAAGCTGCAGGTCCGACCGCGGGAACGTCGACTGCCACAGCGAGTAGTTGTTGGCCTGGTCCCAGACGTCCTCCCAGCGGGCGCAGTCGTCCCCGTCATCGCACGACGACGCGGCGGCGGCGCCGCACCCCGCCTCTGCCCCCTCCAGCCGCGCGTAGCTGCCGGCCACGCGCTCCGACGCCGTGTCCAGGACCTCCTCGGCCAGGGCGCCGTCGGCCACGCGCGCGCGCACCACCTGCGTGCAGGCGTAGAGGCCGCACTCGTAGGCCTGGGGCCGCTGCTGCGCCGACCACGGGCTCTGGTTCGCGGTGTACGCGTCCCCCGCGTACAGCAGCACGAACGTGAACAGGTGGTTGCGCTGCCCCGCGAACGACACCGTGGCCCAGGCGTCGGCGGTGCCGGCCAGCGTCGCCGTCTGCGAAGGCAGCAGCCGCGACTTGTTCGCCGAGGTGTAGTACCCGTCGTAGTTCCAGATGCTGCCCACGTACGGCAGGCTGAAGTTGGTGATGGGCGCCATGAACCTGTCGTCGTCGTCTTCGTCTTCTTCTTCTTCGTCGTCCTGGTTGTTGTTTTTATTGTTGTTCTTGTTGTTGCTGCCGCCGGCCCGCCCCCGCTTCGCCACCACCCCCGTCCCCTGCTCGGACTTCTCCGCCCGCAGGTGCGCCGACACGTCGTTGCACCGGTTGCAGATCCCCAGCGTCGCGAACGCGTCCCACGTGCAGTTGCCGGTCGGGCAGGCGAAGCTCGGGAGGGCCAGGTTCCGGTGGGCTTCTCCGCCCACCAGGTCGCCCGCGAAGCCGTTGAGGGTGCTGGAGATCATGCCGAGGTCCGGGCGCGTCGAGAAGGCCGTCGTCTCGATGTAGTTGTCGCACGCCGGCAGCGACTCGTTCCACGGCGCCTCGAACCGGGTCCGCGACAACGCCCCCGCCGTCGACCACTGCAGGCTCCCGACGTCCAGCTTGGTCGCCGCGCTGATCCTGGCCGTGGCGTCGCGGCTGGCGTCCGCCTGGCCCGCCTGGAAGACGATGGCTTGGATGAACGACTCGAACGTCAACAGGGCTATGATGACGAGGGCGCCGAGAGCAACCCCATCGCTTTTCGAGTGGGTATGGCGTTAGCGTAACGTCGATGCGATAGATATACCCACCTGGCCACCCGCAAGACAGACAGAACGGACTCACCGCATACGGAGATGAAAGAGGAGTTTGAGGCTCCCCATCGGTCCACGACTGGCCTGGTCCACGCGATCGAAGGTCAAGAGCCGGCCGGGCCGTTTCTTGAACAAGTTCCACTTGGTCTGGGCGATGCAGGACCCGACGGCGGACGCGATCGAAGCGCGGCAGACGGTGCCCAGCACCGAGATCACGGTGTTGAGGGAGAAGTAGAAGGGCCAGTCCGCCAGGAGGGAGCCGTCCTTGACGGCCAGCAAGACGATGATGGCGGCCAGGGAGCCGGTGCCGAGGAGCAGCAGGCTCGTTTCGAACCACCAGCCGAACGCGCTGGACGGTCCTCGCTTCCCGCCGTGTACGATGATCCCCTGGTCCTTCTCCCGCGGCGGGGGCGAGCCTATCTCTTCCGAAAACACCGATTGCATCGCGGAGGGCTTGACGCCGCCACCGCCACCACCGCCGCCGCCGCCGTGGTAGTCGTCCGCCGCCCCACCAGACGGAGGCAGGTGTTGATATATCGCGGCCATCGTGGTAGCGCACTACCGGTATAGGGAAGTCGTCAAGCAGAACAGCGAGACTAGCACCGAACGAAGGAGACAGACAGCACGCAGTAGGAAGAAGCAAAAGAAAGAAAAAAAAAAACAAGAAAGCTGGACTAAAATATGTGTAATCGCGGGGAGGAGGGAGTTGAGTGAAGTTCTCGACCACGCACTATCTATCTACTTCTACTTACTTAAGTATTATTACAGCGGATCTCCATGCTTGCTGGCTGGCTGGCCCCTTTGGCCCCGGTCGTTGCCTTGTGGGCCGTAAGACTGGATGGAGCCTGGCCAGCCAGCTGAACGAAGAGTTTTTGTCGTGGACGAATCGACAGGTCGGGGATGGGAATTCGAAACCCTTACGGGACCCGTAGATTTGCATCTGGAATTAGAGTCGCCGGGCGCAGCGCCCCCCCCATGCGGCCGTGCCCATGCCTGCCATGCGAAAGCTGCAGCGTAAGCAGCGCTTGATTCGGTGGTTTGCCCATCGCGGGCCTGGGGAGCCCCCGGGCAGCCAAGACCCAGCTCAGAGGCTGCCTGCCCGACCCATGAACCTCGTCTAATAAGACTCCCAGTCTATCCACTGACTAGGGCCAAATTGGCAGCAACGGGCGTGGTGTGGTGGGTATATCATATCTCTAGAACTATGTATATCACGGGTGATATGGTGAAGAGTTGAAGTACGTAGAGGTGCACCTGTCACAAGAAAACCGACTTTGAAGAGGTTGCTGAGCTGAGTGCGGTTGGGGGGCATAGGGGTCTGTGTTTGTTGTGAGTCTTGTGTCTCCGATCGTGGCGATCACGGCTGCTCTTCAGATCCAATGCAACGGAATAATAGCAAGAAAAAACACCTGTTCTTGTGTACACTCCCATACTCAAGATGGGCCAGTGCATCCGCGTACCCTCGCCCAGGACAGCAGTCTATCTAGACATCGCGAGTGCTCCCAACAACTTGGTTGGTAGTGGAGGCCCTCCCGTCGTGTGCCTTATATTTGACAGCAAAACCCCCCTCACTCCCTCCTTCCCTCACTGCTCCTCATTCTGCGCGTAGACAAAATTCGCCGCTGCCCACCGAATCATCAGCATTAGCACGCTACCTTCTTTCCCCCTCTCGCCAGACAGGTCACGAAAAAACAGCAACGACTTACCGACAGGCTCGAGCCCATTCTCCTCCGCCCACGCCCACACCCCCATCCCCGGCTCGCCGTACCCCCAGTGCTTACGGTCCGCCGGCGCGGTCAGGTTGAGCCTGGCGACCGCGGTGCCGTTCGCCGCCGCGAACGCCAGGAACACGTACCGGTGGGCGCCGGTCTCGGGCGGGGGGCCCGGCGGCTTGTAGGGCATCAGGTCTGTTGCCGACGACGACGACGACGACGAGGTTACGTTGGTCACCAGCCAGTGGCAGATCTCCGCCCACTCCGGGTTGGCGCGCGAGGGCGCGTCCGGGTCGGTGAGGGCCACCGCGTAGCTCGTTTCGTCGGCGGACGAGGACGAGGGACGGCGAAGGCGGAGCCGCGGCGAGTCCTGCACCGCGTCTACGGATACCTCGTTGCCCAGCGATGCCGAGGTGTCGTCGGACCACGAGGCGGAGAGGAAGAGGCTGGGCGTGAAGTCGGGGATTACTGGAGTGCGTAAGTACCTAGGCACGTGAGATACGAAGAAGGGAGAAGGGGGGAAGGTACCGGTGGGTATGATCTCGGCGGATTTCAAGCTGTGCGAGGTAATTAGTGAGTGGGTGAGTGTAGGTTGAGTTGAGCTTGAGTTTGGAGGTTGGGACTTACGCATCGCGAACCTTGGATAAGTCGGTGTCGGAGACGAGGGGCTTCTGCTCGGGGCTCAGAGCGGTGATTGTAGTTGCTGCAAGGAGCAGATGTCTTAGAATGCCTGACATCGTGAAGGTCTTCTGAGATACTCGTCAATAGGTGTTGGATAGTTGGTTGATGAGTTGATCGGGTGGTATGAAACAGGAACGTGATGTGTTGTTCTGAGATAGATTATATGCGAGGGTTTGTCTCTATATATGCATAATCATGCAAGTATGACAGTTTCTGTAATGTTTTAAGGCATAGAATCTACTGTTTCCAAGGCGGGCCTTCTCCATACCATCGTGATGTCATCCGCGTCCGAGCAATCCGCTGCCAGCCCGCATTCGATGGTTGAACACGAGAGGAAGGTGTTATACTTCGTACACAAGGTAGCTTCATCGTGCCCGTTTGGAGTAACTCGGTCTCAGAGTCAGGAACATGTTCGGCACTCACGCTAAGCAGCGTCCAGTCTACCCAGGTATTCTCCTACCTACTAGTTATTCAGCTATGATGGCAGTGGCTTTGGCACAAAGTACAACCTCGTCCAGCTGTGTCACAGAACCAAACGTTCCACAGCTTCTGGCCGAAATGTGAGTTCACCTTGGCCGCTGGTATTTTGTGCTACCAGCCAACCACGTTGGCATCTCTCTCAAAATAGCAAAGGAGATGAGGTCGGCGATAACACCCCCTGTCACCCCAATCATCCCCTCCGTTCAGATGGCAGCTCACCCCAACTGTCACGCGGCTGGTGAGGCTTCCCAGGCCTCGATTGATAGGTTATGTATGGCCAGAATATGGCCCCCTATGTTGGCTGCAGTGTTGGCCCCAGGGCTACTTGCCTCGGTAGGTCATCTTCTGTGTACCGGCCGAGGCGGGGGTCGTATCAGACCGGCTCTCTTCTAGCAGTGCGGGGAGAAGTTAACAAGGCAAGGATTCTCCAGATCCTGAATTAACCTACTGTACCCGCCGACCTTACGATAGACGGTCCACTCTCTGGGGTTGGAAGCTTTCATTCTTTGAACCGAGGACTGTTGAACACCTGACTACTTCTTCGCCGTTACGTTCCCTCCCTTGCGTTGGCTTGGTAGACCTCTGTATTACAGTACATCTCAAACAAGATGACCACAACGGTCGAGCAGACACCCGAGGGCATCATATACAAGCCAGCGAGGGTAGTGGATGTTCCTAACGTCGATTTGATTACCCTGTTGTTCGGCAAGTGTTCTGTGAACCTTCCATATTGCGTGTTCTGACCATGAACAGAGTCAGAAGAATGCCGGGCTCCCGCGGACAAAGTCATCCACGCGGACGCAGCAGAGCCTTCATATAACCTGACCAAAGGGAGACTCCTCCAACAGTCGAAGAAAGCGGCTCATGTGTTCAGATCTCAGTTCGGCGTTGGCGCCAACGGTCCGAACAAGGATGTCGTCTTCACCATAGCCACCGGGCATTTTATGATCCCTCTGATGTTCTACGGCGCCATAATCGCCGACGGCATCTTCTCGTCGACGAATCCCTCAGCTACCGTCGACGAGTTTGCTTACCAGCTGAAACAGACCGACGCCAAGGTCGTGGTCTGTAGACCAGACACCAAGGAGACCGCCCTGGCAGCAGCGAGGAAAGTCGGCATCCCGGAGCGGCATGTTCTTCTTTTCGGGGGCACCCGAGACCTGGAGCTCCACGAGGCCGCGTCCGGGGCCGTGGTGCCCATCTCCAACCAGGAGCTGGAGTGGCGGCGGATCACCGACCCGGTCGAGCTCGAGAAGAGCGTCATCTGCCTGCTGTTCTCGAGCGGCACGACGGGCCTGCCGAAGGCCATGCCGCTGTCGCACCGGAACAGCGTGGCCAGCTGCGCGCTGACAGTGAAGCCGCTGCGGGAGTACAACGCGCAGCACGGGCCGGCGGGCCACGAGTACCGGTCGCTGGCGCACCTGCCGGCGGCGCACATCGCCGGCGTCCAGGGTTACCTCGTCAACGTCTGCTACCTGGCCGGCACCTGCTTCTGGATGCCGCGCTTCGACTTCCCCAGGTTCTGCGAGTACGCCAGGCGCTACCGCGTCACCCACATGTTCACCGTCCCGCCCATCTACCTGCTGATCGCCAAGTCCCCGCTCGTCAAGGACCACTTCGACACCTGGATCGAGGCCACGTCGGGCGCCGCCCCCATGGGGAGCGACCTCCAGATCGAGACCGCGCGCAAGATCGGGAAGGGGGCCGTGGCTATGATGCAGACTTGGGGCTTGAGCGAGACAGTAAGTCAGTGTAAATCTTAGAGATGGACTCATATTGGTACTCACGAGATGGGGTTGTTGCCCTGCCTCGTTTCTGGCTCGAACTGCTCTTCGCCCCTCCTATCCGATGGCCTGGGCTGACCTGTATTCCAGTGCGGTAGTATCACCGTCACCCCGATGGAGTTGGTTCATGAGGCACCTTCAGGCTCGGTCGGTGCTCTCATCCCCAGCTGCTACGCCAAGCTGGTCGACGACGAGGAGAAGGATGTCAAGCCGGGCGAGCCCGGAGAGATCTGGGTCAAGGGACCCGTTGTCACTCAAGGCTATTGGAGGAACGACAAGGCCACCAAAGACTCTTTCCGAGACGGATGGTTCTGCACTGGTGACATCGGGGTGTTCAAAGATGGATGGTTTTATATCGTCGATCGAAAGAAGGTTCGTGGGCCCGTTACCACTGGTCTCTTCGACCCCTAAGCTAACATCAGCCGCAAGGAACTCATCAAGTACAAGGGTAACCAGGTAGCGCCTGCAGAGCTAGAAGCGGTACTTCTCTCGAATCCGAAGATCCTTGACGCCGCTGTCATTGGTGTTCCCGGCGAAGGCACAGAAGTGCCTCGGTAAGTGGCATCTTCCCAAGTGCTCAAGACGGACACTGACGAGTTGTACCTAGTGCGTATGTTGTGGCCAATCCGAAGCAGATCAGCGGAAAGGAGATCGCTGAGTGGTTCAGCAAACAGGGGCTGGCCCGGTACAAGCAGCTGCGGGGTGGTGTTGTCTTCCTGGATGCCATCCCAAAGAGCCCGTCAGGGAAGATCTTGAGGAAAGAACTCAGGGATATGGCGAAGAAAGAGTCGGTATCTGCCAAGATCTAGTCAGTCACGTGCCAGAGAACCTCGTTGCTAGTACCTAGGTAGATCCTGCTTGGAAGTCTTTGATGATAACCTAAGGTACCTAGGAAACAGGCCTCAGATTCTCGTCCGTGCTCAGCGCTATCTGCACTACGCTTTACCCAATATATCGGGTTGCGGTGTCAACCACCAGGAGAGAACGCTAACGACTGGCAGGTGCAGCGCTGCCCACCTGAGTACCTAGGTACACATGTAGGTGTGTCAAGTCATTAACAGACCGATGCCTCAGAATATTACCAGTCCTCATGCCATAAATCTCCTTCGGTGTTTGTGATTCCCCACCAGACCCCTCCTGGCTTCCTCATCAGCAACCCCATCTTGACCACCCGTCCTGCTGGCACCGCCCCATCATTGTCTTCAACTACACCTCCACGCACTTGGGTTTCTACTACACCCTGTTGCCATCTTCAACTACCCCTTTCCGCACTCCATTCTTGATTGCGCCGCCTCGTCGTCATCAACTACTCTTCCGCGTACCCAGTCCCTGGTTGCCTCCTTGGTCAGTAGCCCCCTTTCTTACCTCCCTGTTCCGAACAGAAACTGACGATCCCAACCAGTCATAACGATGGCGAGCAACGCAAGTGACGGATCCGTGGTCATTTCGGCCAAGGATTTGATGATCCTTCGAGCCGCCTTCGAGACCCTGCCGCCGAGCACCGGAGTAGGCGACGAGCTACTGTCCCCTGAATCGCCACGCAATCTTGTAGCTAACCTGGATAAAGATAGACATGACGAAGTTCATAGAGAAGACGGGTGCCACTAGCAACAAGCACGCTTCCGCGATGTGGTACCGACTCAAGAAGAAGCTCGGAATCGAGCTCCCCGCCGGCCTGACAAACGCCCCTAACCCCCCGGCCCAGGTCGTGAAGCGCACCCGCCCCGCCGCTGCCATCGTCGAGGACGCTGACGACGATGACGACGCCGCCGAAGAGCACGAGGATCCGAAGCCCGCGGCCAAGAAGACCAAGGTTGCCGGCAAGTAGACGATTGCCCTTCAAAGTACCTACCTGTTGGACGGGTTTTGAGAGGGCAGATGAGGAGATGGAGGAGATGGACGTGTCTCTGTCGTAGATACTGCAGCTTCTGAGCAATTCCAAGCATCATCCTGCCCACATACATACATGCCTTTACTGCTTTTGATGTCTCTTGTCGTTTCTGCTAAGGATCCTCATCGCCCCCTACGATAACCATAACCGCCGATTATCTTACGGTCATGATCGCATCATGGTATACCGGTAGCTACCATACGCACGGTTACCCTATCGCCATTATCCTGTCGTGCTATAACAAGATCTACAATAATGTACCCCATCAATACATCTTAATGAGATTGTGACGGCAGTCACACCCACCCCAACGATAAGAGGACACGCCTTGAAACGGTTTTGCGGACGTTTTTGTCCGCGGGGTCGGTGTAGCAAGATCATGACCTTTGAGATCTCTAGCATCCTCGGGATCGACAACTCCGGCAGCGTCCTGTCCTTTCCGCATCTATTTCGTCTCAGGGGCACTCCAGCAGCCGGACGGCTTTAACACTCGAACCTACAGTAGAAACCGTTGATGGCATTGGTTTTATGGTGACGGCAGAGAAACTATCAAATAACGATGACCACGTGCATCGCCAACATCACAGAACCTGGCGCAAAAATGATCAGAGATGTAAATCCACTCCGTTCTGCAGCATCCCGCGATGCTTGTCTGCTGATCGGCCTGCGATAGATACGGACAGACTGTTCAACACGGTTATACAGGCCGTCACGAAAAATATATCCATCGTAGTTGGTGAAGCTCCTCGCTCTATCGTCCGTCTCGTCCGCCGAACAAGAATGTTGACTTGCGGGTACTTTTACAGAGTTTCCTACATGCTTACGATGGGAACCCGGCTCTCAGTCAATTAAGGGGGGCTAGGAGCCTCATGTAAGGCGTCATCCGAGCAGTGAACCATTGTCGGTTTGGCTGGCTAATGGAATGCGCGACATACCGGTAAAGGATCCTCACCACTCCAGTTCAAGTTCTCGTGTAAGCTCACGCATCATCAGCAAACATGCATCGGGTCGGTACTGCACCCTGCCCGCGGGACCCCAACCGCCGACGTCCTGTGCCCGAGATAGATGCGCTGGCGTCCGGTCGCCGCGCACGCTGGGGACGTACGCGCACCAACCGGAACTGATGTGCGATGGGGGCGTACCGGTGTTAGATGTGTTGGGTGCGGCGACGGTGTGCGTGTGGTGGGAGCCGCTGTGGATGTCATTGCGGGTGGTAAGGAGGAGGGTGGATTTTGTGATGAAGGATGCAAGGGTGAGGAAAAGAGAGGGCGTAGGGGGGAGGCCTGGTATGGTGGGAGGGTGGGCGGATGCTTCATGCAATACACGGGACTTACGATGGTGTGCAGAGGCATGCCGGAAAGGCCAAAAAGGGGGAGAGGGAAAGAAAAGGAATAAAGGGGAAAGGAAAAAAAAAAAGTGTGGTCGATGTCAGGGCGAAGACAGTGAACCGATCAGTAGCCTTCTAAGAATGGGAGTCGAACCCATGCCCTTCGCACACCCCAAACTCTCCAGAATGGAACGGCAGCTCATGACCAGTGAGCTACTCGGCGTTGCTGTGCTGAGGTTCTGTATCGATATATGTACTCAGCACCTGCGCAGTGCGGCTCCACTAAAGGGGAGAGGCGCGTCCGGAAGGGGGGAGACGCGTCGTGCACGCGCTTAGGTACGTACGTACCTTGCCTACCTGCCCGACAGGCGGCGGACAAGATGGCGGGCTGCGAGCTCTGGCATCAAGGGCTGCCAATACTGCCGCCTGAGGCCATTGCCAAACATACGGTACGTACGCCTACCTGCGGTTCTGTCCTTACCGGTATCCTTCAGCACAGTGCTCTATCTGCTTCAACTGTCTGGGCACACGTGACTTGTAAAATATCCAGACCGCCTGCCCCTCCACAGCCCTGATCATCACCCTGCCGTGCGTCTCGACCAACACGGATCAGCAGTCTTGACCCCGGGTTCCGGTCAATTTTCAAGTCAGGGCTTGCAACTGACGAGTGCAGCTGGCTTCGCCGAGATGACGACGGTCAATGCTATCATATGGGTCGGCTATCGCAACGGGCAAGTTTCCAGTACTTATCAGTGAACATCAGCCAGGTTTCCTCCATAGACCTCACTCCTTCCGTAACTCTCCGTACCACCACAGTGCAAAGTACGTCATTCTCATGATGCACTGCGTATTCTCGGATGCTTCGTCGCCACATCTTATCAACAGGAGGGGAATGCGAAAAGGCAGGAAGGGTGGGAAGAGTCACCATGCCCTGGGCAACTGGCAGGGACAGGAGTCCATTGACCTGACAGACAAGAACACCTACTTTAGCCACACCGTATAACGTGCTCCCCAGTATTTCAAGCTATTCCATCATACATGACTACTTACGTAGTCCGCTGCAAACTGGATCGGCTACCAGCGTCGTCTGCAATGACTTCTCAAGTGCGCGTGTTGCCGTCAGTAAAGCGTCAGGCCCGTGTGTGTGCACGGAGACATGGGACCGAAGAACGTGACTTCAAGATGAATGTCGGCCCATCTTCGGCAGCATTGCATGCTTCGAGACAGGAGAAGGACGGTACACTCGATTGTCATTAAGGTCATGTACTAACAAATACACTTATCGAAAGCAAGAGTGATTCTCTATATCATTACAATCTCTTCCTAGAACCAAGAAGGGTTCCTCCTCTTAGGTTTAGGTGGTTTTCGGTCAGATGTGACCTTGGATGTGACGGTGAAGGCTGGCTTGTTCCGAAGCGGGTCGACCTGGTCGGCAACGTACTCGTCCTGATAGTGGATGAGCTTGGTTCTACTTGTATGGTGCCGAGGCTCGCTGTATTCGTCGCTCATGGGCTGGTTACGCCTGCTGTTGACTTTCCAAAGTTCCGTCATGCCGGACTCTAGCTGATTGGGCACCATCTGGACAGTCCGTGGCGTACTTGGATCGCGGGGGTATCGGTCGGCAGTTGTGATGCTGACTTCGCGCGTCACGACGATCGGGTTCAGGCGCTTCTGGATTTCGGGCCAGAAGACCGGTATCGAGGCGAGAATACAGGCTAGATTGTGTTCGATCGCACCCGTGAGCATACTAATCGAGGATTGAGAACAGCTTGGGGGCCCCCGCGGCCCCTCCAACGATTTGGTTACTATCGTCATCCGCCAAAATGCGAAAGCGTTTGTCCTGAAAGCGTTAACTGTTGAGCAGGGTAGATGGGTGTGTGGTTTCTGCTTACAGTGCTCCTAGTGTGAATAAGACGAAGAGACCGATCATGCCGCGACTGCTGGTTTCGCGCTTGATGAGCCTAGGGAATGGCAACAGCAGCACCACCAGGTCCAAGAAAGCATTACTTGCGGCTTGAGAGAGAAGTATTCTAGGGGCGATCCTAGGATTGCCAATTGCCCAGCAGGTGGCACCCGTCCGGTTGTGAGTCCAGTATGCGGACACTGGCCAGCATGGAAAGAAGGACACTGCGAAGAAAGCGAGCCCCCACAGAGTCACGATGATGAGCATCATGTTACAGAGGGCCCGCGAGGTGCCTCCGTCGAACATCCGACGGTATTGAAGTAGAAGAGCGACTTTGACCAGCCAGGTGCCCAGGCAGTAGGAGGCATATAAAGCATAAGAGCCCTGTTCGCCAAAGCATTAGCGAGTGATAGTAGATCTGACTCCTGAGTAGACCACCTACCTTGACCAAATTTTGACTCACCCATCCCTTGGCTTCACCTATACTCTCAACCTGCACTGAAGTCCAGTTAGCCATGGGTCGGTTGATGGGGGGCGCGTTGTAACCTACTGTATGTGATCGCAGACACGGAAGCGATGGCAGCGAGCTAGAGGGAGATGCGTTAGAGGACTGCGAGAACCAATGCGATGCTGGCGAGCAACAGGTGGCATACCGTATAGAAGAAAACAATCAAGTCGTCCAACCCAGGGGCATAAAGAATCCGAAGCCTGGTGTACAGCCGGGCCCAGACGCAGGCTATCGTCACACCCTAGCCACAGGTCAGTCAGAATACTCTACAAGTCTCCCAGCATGCTCTCGGCATCTTACGCATAGTCCCATCGGCAGGCCGATGACGAAGCCTACCGTGCACAGCAGTTTTTCCATGGCCGAAGCTGTGGTCGACGAGGCAATGGAGAAACAAAAGGGAATGGACTGGAGGGCATGGAGGTGGCTTAAGCGGCACTTGCTGGCCCCCGTGGCCTTGCGATCCAGCTGGGGAGAGAAGCAAAAGGAACAAGACTCAAGAGTTCACATGATTTGACGACCCCCTTCGGCTGTACATATATGTGGTAGGATTATAATATACGCCCCGATCAAAGGAGGGCCGGAACCACTTAGGTAGGTGATCTCCTGTGGTACCAGGCTGGGGAACCCCAGTTCGTGCTAGTCCTCATGCTGTGAGGGGACGGTCTAAGGTCAGCTAAAGATCAAGTCTGTTTGATATTGGCAGATGTCGCGTGACGTCCCTGGGGGTTTTACCCAACCCAGACGGTCCAAGGCAGCCTGAGCAAGACTCCCGCGGCTAAGGTAGAGACAGCTGAGCGTAGGCAGGCCTGGGTTTGAATGTTTGGAAATCCTCGATAATCAAGCCAGAGTCCCGAGGCTACCGCAGTTTGACATTGCTTTTCCGTTGTGGCGAGTTACCTAGCTCGGCGGCCAAAAATGGCTTCCCCGAGGAGTTGAAAGCCGAGGTTAGGAGCGCGGAAACATGTCGTTTGAAACACACTTCTTGGATGGAGAGGGACGGCTAGTTTGGTGCTGTCGAGTTCGCAAATTGGGCGCTGCCATTGCAAGTGCTGCGAGGACTGACGGGTGCTGACGGGGCATGCGGCCGGAGGCCACACCAAAAGCTCTAGCCTGTAGATGGTCGACTCGGTGGATCAGCGCCGGCACTTTGACTGCAAGGCGATTCAGCAGAGCGTGCAGCAGCCAATGCGGCTACAGCTGGGTGTCCGTTTGTTTGATGGGCCAGATGTCGACGGGAGCCGCGAACATCTTCGGAACCTGGGCACCACATGGCAAACCCCGCCCGCCGGACCGCCGGCTCTCTCTGATCTTGACGAGCCAACGTTGGTGAAGAAATGAAATGGACTTGTGGGGTTGGGATACCCTGATATTGCTGGACGGCGCGATGCTAGTTTTCCGAAGAGAATAGATGAATGCAAGCTCGTATTCAAAGGCCCTTACCATGAATTACCACATACCGCCCCGTTTCAAACATGTGTTTACGAGGACGATCATTAGCAAAGGCTCGGAAGAAGTCTGCCTGTAGTCTCGATTTGCTCACGGGATTCAAGAACCGGGCGACATGTCATGACCCACCGAGAGCACATTGCCGATTTGAGGCCCGATGCAGATACGGCTTGAAGATTTGCCGCATTCAATCTTCCATTCGATGTCAAGTAGACTGATAAGGTGCGTCGACGAGGAGTTGTAGGTGCTGGCTCATATTCTCTTTCCGTTACCTTAAGTTGGGGTCTTCGAAACTCTGAGCCAACCACGCCGACGCGGACATGGAATTGATAAGGTGCTGCTGATAAGGCACGAGCTTGCAATCTTCGCGCGCTAAGCGCCGGAGGAGCCTCGGCTTACACCGGAATGAGCACAATATCTAGGCTACTACAAGAACAAAATTTTCCAAGGGCGTGTGGCCAAGGGGTATGGCGTCTGCTTTGCATTGCAAGTTCTGCAGAAGATCCAGGGTTCAAATCCCTGCTCGTCCATCTTTTTGAATTCTGACTCTCTTGTGATTGTTTTCCTTCTTTTCTCTCTTTTGGCTGGCCTCGGATGTATGTCTCTGATGCTACCTTTTTATGGTCTAGGTGAGCTATGGTGAGCTGGTCTTTCTGGACAACTGTGCCTCCGTACAGGCCTTTCAGCAATGACCCTCAATTTATTGTCCTACTGGGGGCAATTGGGGTAGCATCGGCCCAGCAATACGGCACCTTCGGTCTATGTGCCACTGAACACTGCACTAAACGAATCAGATGTTTCCTGATAGGCTTATCATGGCTCGGATGACCCTCGACTTCCTCCTAGCTAACACATAGCTGTCTCACTACATCGAACACATACCAGCCCGAGTCGACCATGGCACCACACAATCTCCAGGATGAAGGTCCAGTCGACCTGGAACAGGACTCGAGCGCGGACGATGTCAGGCCCCCGCCTCCACCACCCATGTCCGCGAAGCCGCCACGGCTGCTTATCATCGGAGCCGGGTCGCGAGGCCGCACCTACGCCCGATGCACGCTGCAGTCGAGCAACGGCGTGGTGGCCGCTGTTGCCGAGCCCGACGACTTCAAGCGTCACGAGTTCGGCAAGAACTTCATCTGGGGCGACAAGCCCGCGCCCGCGCCCGAGGAGGCCTCGTTCCCGGACTGGCGCAACTTCATCACCTGGGAGCTCGGGCGACGGGAGCGCGAGCAGGCGGGCGAGTCCGTACCCGAGGGCGTCGACGCGGCCTTCATCTGCGTGCGCGACGAGATGCACCACGAGGTGCTGATGGCGCTGGCGCCGCTGGGGCTGCACCTCATGTGCGAGAAGCCGCTGGCGACCAAGCTGGCCGACTGCGTGGACATGTACCGCGCCCTCGACCAGCAGCCCGACACCGTCTTCTCCATCGGCCACGTGATGCGCTACTCGCCGCACAACATGACCCTGCGCAAGCTGCTGCTCGAGGACCGCGTCATCGGCGACATCCTCAGCGTCATGCACACCGAGCCCGTCGGCTTCTGGCACTTCTCCCACAGCTATGTCCGCGGCAACTGGCGCAGGGAGTCCATCACCGCCCCCTCCCTGCTCACCAAGAGCTGCCACGATATGGATATCATCCTCTGGCTTCTCTGCTCGCCGCCTCCAGGCTCGGACGAGCCACCTCACCAACCCACGTCCGTATCCTCGACCGGGTCTCTCCAGTTCTTCAAGCAGAGCAGGAAACCGAAGGCGGCTGGTAGTGCTACGAATTGCTTGCGTTGTCCCGCGGAGGAGGAATGTCTGTACTCCTCCAAGAAGATCTACGTAAGTCCCAAGCACCAGGGTATCGAGACGGGAAATGTCCGCTGGCCCATCAGTGTCGTCCTACCTGACGTGGAGAGTTTCGGAGAGGATCGCACGAAGGCGAAAAGCGCCTTGCTGGCGAAGCTGGCCGAAGACTACGATGAATCAACGCCGAAGGATGTGATCGACGGTAACAACTGGTGGGGGCGGTGTGTGTTCGAATCGGACAACGACGTCTGTGATGAGCAAGTGGTCACCATGACGTGGGATGAAGACCCCTTGCCGGCTGCGACCGCGGCGGCGAAGGACTCGGTCGGTCATAGAGGGTCGAAGCAAGCAACCTTCCACATGATCGCACAGACAAAGAAGCAGTGTCAACGGTATACCTACCTGCACGGGACCGAGGGAGAGATCTACGCCGATTCCAAGGCCATCACGATCGAGGATTTCCGCACGGGTGAGACCAAGACGTACAGGCCGAAAATGGAAAGCCTGGGCCACGGGGGAGGAGATCACGGTCTGACACGCCAATTTGTCTTAGCCGTCGACAAGGTGAAGAACCACGGCTGGCCGGCGGACAAGTGCCAGAAGGACTTCATTGGCTGCAGTCTGGAGGAGATCATACGAAGTCACGCCATGGTCTTCGCCGCCGAGGAGGCAAGGACGGGCAAGAAGATGGTCGAGTGGAAGCAATGGTGGGACACGAATGTCGGCCAAAAGCTACGAGACTGAGCACATGGACTGACGGGTATGCTCCGTTTACCACCTGCCTAAAGCAAGCACGTATGTTACGTTTCAACGAGACCTACGATGATGTCCAGAGTCAGCCGGCTCCGACTCGGTTGAATGAATAATGAACAAGTAGACAATGTGCAACCCGTATCAGCTCAGTCATCCGCGCCCGTCAAGGGCTCGTTGGAGGCGGGAATGACCCTAGCCCGCAAGTCCACCTCCCCAAACTCGCGATCGAAGGGCCACATGGGCCGGCGTATGCGGCGATGGCCCAGCCGCGGCAGGTCCTGGTCGACGCCGCCGGGCGTCAGCCCCAGCATCCAGCCGCCCGCCATGGCGTACAGCTCGGGCTCCAGGTAGCCGATCTTGACCACCACCACGTCGGCCGCGCGCGGCGCCAGCCCCAGGTCGGTGAAGTCGCGCTCGCGGTGGTACGGCTTGCGCCGCTTCGTCAGGATCGCCGACACGCTGCCCACGCGCAGCACCACCTCCGTCCCGGCGTGCACGTCGCCGTGCTTGATGGCGTCTACCCTCCCCGTCAGGGTCAGCGGCCCGCCATGCAGGTCGTCGACCTCGGCCCCGGCCGTGACCGTCACGCGCGCGCCCACGCCCGCCGCCACCGCCGTCGCCACCGCCTCGGGACCGGGCAGACTGGCGTAGATGACGCCGGGGCCGTCCGCGTCCCGGAACTCGGGACGCGCCAGCAGCTGCGCGAGCCCCCAGGTGACGTCGCCGGCGCCGCCCGCGGTGGGGTTGTCGCCCGAGTCCGAGACGAAGAAGGGGCGCTTTTCCTTCCCCGAGCGTAGCGCCGCGTCCAGGCACTCCGCGAACGAGCCCGTGGGCGCCACGAACTGGAAGTCGGCGCGGGCGTCCCAGAACCGTCGCGCGAGCGCCTCGGCCCCGCGGCGGGCGGCGCCCCCGTCCCCCCACCCCGTCACCACCACGCACGCGCGGTTCCGCGGCTCGTCGGCCCAGGCGTAGCCGACCCAGACGGCGGCATCGACCACGCCGCCGTCCTCGGCGGCCCCGACCACGCGCGGCACGGCGGCGTAGAGGCCCGCGGCAGGTTCGTCGCGCGTGCTGGTCTGCTCGCCCGGCAGCAGGATCGGTAGCGGCACGTAGGCCTTGACCGGGCGCCGGCTGCCGCCCGGGGTGCGGAGCAGCAGGTCGACCAGGTTCCGGCACGCGCGCTCCTTGGTCTCGAGCACGTCCACGTGCGGTGCCGTGCGGTAGCAGGTCAGCAGGTCGCACTGGTGCGCGAGCGCGCGCGACACGTTGCCGTGCAGGTCCATGGACGCGGACACCAGGGTCGCGGGCCCCAGGACGCCGCGGACGCGGCGCAGCAGCTCGGCCTCGGCGTCGTCGAGCCCTTCGACCACCATGGCCCCGTGGATGTCCAGCCACAGCCCGTCGACCACGGCCTCCGCCGCGACGATGGCGCGTAGACGCTCCTCGATCTCGGCGGACAGCGCGGCGAACGCCGCCGCCGTCACCATGCCCCCCGGCAGCGCGTGCCCCGTCAACGCACCCCGCCAGCCGGCGGCGTCGCCGAGGGGCGTCCCCGGCCCCAAGAAGGAGGCGTACTTGGCGAGGATGGCGTCGCCGCGTGCCGGGTGGAAGGCCTCGGCGTGGGTGCGCGACGGCGTGAAGGTCGAGGTTTCGCAGGCCAGGCCGGCGATGGCTATCACGGGACGGCTGCTGCGGGACGCCATTGCTTTTGTGCCGGTAGGTAGTTAGGTAGGTAGGTAGGTAGGTAGGTAGGATTGTACGCTCAGTGGCGGCGGTTTGGCGTGGCCGTTCGCGGAGATGAGGGACGGTGAGCGGGGGAATGGGTGAATGCTTGGCCGCCGCGGGGACCTTCGGAGGTTCCGTTGATTGCGAGACTTCCATTAGGTACTGATCACTGATGTACCTCTTACATCCTACGGACTTATGAGAACACTGAAAATCGCAACCGCAAGCCACAGCGTTTCTCGGCTCAATTGATATCTACTTACCTACTGAACAGTGGTCTCGTCATGCCTTCTCGCACCTTTCAGCAGCTATTACACCCCGACAACACCCTCAGAGAAACCACATCAACCTCGAAGAATTACTTCGCACGTGTATTGAAGATCCAGCATAATTCTACGAATACTGCTCTTCTTTCCGAGAGGCTTCCGAAGTCGATTTAGGGGTTGTGTATCGCTCACTGGGCCAATCCCCGACTTGTACCACACGCGGGCAGTGTAACCACCATACTATACTCCCTCCCCCTTCGTCAATATAACGGCCCGGGCCAAATGGTCCAGTGCTAGACCAGTCATTGAGAACAGTAAAATCCGATCCGTATGAATTTGTTTCCTGCTTTGCATGAGAATGAGGCGTCGGGCCAGCCAAACTCAAGACATTCGCCTCGCCCGAATAATAATAATACGGAGACCGGTCATCGCGTCACCGCCGGCCATAAGTCCTACACAGCCTCTGCTACGTGGTACTGAAAAGATGTATTCGCCGTCTTCGAGGTGTCTAGTTGTCATACTGAGATCATCAGCTAACGCGTACCACTTTCGCTCGCCTCCTTCCTCATCAGGAGCGTCCTCCGAATGACTGGTGAGCCGAGCATCGCGAGATCTCTCGCCACAGCACCCTATTGTTCTCAGCCTCGCGTTCTGAATTCGGGAGAATAAGGAGGTTCGTCGTATGCTGCTCGACTGTTGATGGATAGCAGACCGCTAAATGAAGCCAGCGCCGTTCACCTCGTGAGATGACGCTCTTCGAAGCTCGAGATCTCTCGAAACCAGGCAACGCCGCTGCTGAACGGCACTTCAACGGCTCAACTCGGAATGTCTTACGCTCGTTATTCCATGATGACTTCTTCAGCTGGTCAGGCGTACGTACGCCGTGGAACCAAGGACATGGTCGGCCGAAAACAAGGCACGGCCTTTTCACTCTGCTCAGTATCATCATGAGCTATCGAATAAGCTGAGATGAGCAGAAAATGTTCGTTCGATCGGTATAAATATTACCTTGGAGGTAATCACACTAGTATGTTGGCTCACCCATTCAAGCATTCCTTCGTTCCTGATTCTGCTGCCAACTTTACCGCTCCCGAGATCGCTTTACCATGTTCGCCAACATTCTTACCGTCGTGGCTCTGTCCGCCAGTGCCCTGGCTCACCGCTCGTGTGGCACCCCTCAACCCAGTGAATCCCATCGGGAGATGTCTCAGAAGATGGCGGTCGCAGAAAAGGACGTCAATATAACGGCCGCGGAAGCCATCGGCGCCATCGATGTTTACTTCCACGTGGTGGCGTCCGGTAACACCGAGGAAACAGGCTACATCCCCCAGGGCAAGATGAACGACCAGCTCTCCTACATGAACAAGGCCTACGCGCCGTACGGTATCAGCTGTAAGTACTTCCAATGTTCATTATGTACTAGGTAGATGTGGTCTTATGCAAAGATGCTCACTAACCAACACCACTTCACAGTCAACTTGAAGGCTATCGACTACACGGTCAACGCCGACTGGGCCAAGGACACAGCGGAAATCGACATGAAGACGGCCCTTCGCAAGGGTGATTACCGCACGTTGAACCTATACTTCCTCTCGAACCTCGGGACCAACCTGGGCTACTGCTACTTCCCTGACGTGGTCCAACAAGGTACCAAAGCCTTTTACAGGGACGGTTGTACGATCCTATCGGCCACCGTACCCGGGGGTTCGGAGACCAGCTACAACATGGGTGGCACCGCCGTTCACGAGACGGGCCATTGGCTCGGCCTTTACCACACTTTCCAGGGCAACTCCTGCTCGGGGACCGGTGACCAGATCGACGACACCCCGCAACAGGCCAGTGCCACGTCCGGCTGCCCGGAGAATCGGGACTCCTGCCCATCCAAGGCCGGGAACGACCCGATCCACAACTACATGGACTACTCCGACGACGCGTGCTATGAGGAGTTCACGCCGGACCAGAAGGCTCGTATGGAATCCATGTGGGCGCAGTACCGAGTTTCCGCTTGATCAGGGATCACCGACGTTGGATAGTCAATAGCAAGGTTGAAAGCTGTCAACAGGGTACATAGGTACATAACTGAGACGGACATATCGAGAGTAGGCAGCACATACGGAAGGAAGCGCATATACAGAACTCACAGACCTGAACCTAGATGAATATATTTATTACTGACATCCTAATCCATTCTCGAGTTCACGGTTCGACCGAGCTCAGTTCAACATCGGCCCGCGCGGTGCGTGGTTCGCCCCTCGACCAGAGCACTCGGTTCAGAATGTCCGATGCCTTGAGAGGTTATTCCGATACCTACTGCCACGCATCCATGGATATAAGTGGTCATCTGGTACTGTGCAGTACATGAGCAGCACCTTATCAGTATGGTTTTAGGTTCTCAGGGCCCTTCTCGCCCAGCACGAGCCCCTGCCAAGCGGAACTCCGCAAAGCTTGCACCACGGTCCGCGAAGCCTGTTTTCCTCGTCAGGGTGGCCTTTTACTGGGTCGATTCAACGTCAGTCCGGTCCATGCTGTCATCAGATCGAGGGGTCTGAGATCCACGTGTCGATGTCGTGGTGGTCCGTTGGATGTAAACAAGCTTCGCGGCCGATGCTTTCAACGGTGCCGTTGCGGGGAGATTCGCTACCTGTATTTCTTGGTTTCGGTCCATCCATTCAAGGTGTGCTTGGCTTTCGGTTTAGGCTTGTGAACTCTCCCCGCGCGAAGTCGGGGTAGCTCAGCTCACAATCCGGACAGCTACATACCGATTAGTCGTTCGATCAGCTGCAATACGGTACTCAGTAGCGTCTGAGGCCTAGGTCATAGCTTGCAAGGGGTTTGTGGGCAGATCCAGCGTGAAGAGACAGCATGGTTTTACGACGACCTTTACAGCTCCCCAACTCGCCTACTTAAGGGGCCCCTATCTCCATGGGAATTCTCACATATCCAGCCCTCCACCACCATCACCACCCCTGAACTACTACCAACACCAAGCAACAACCGATCATAGCCAACCATACCCAACCACTTCAACATGGATAAGATGAAGGAAGCCAAGGATGTCATCACCGGCAAGACGTCAGTTCTCCGCTCCCAACTTGGCCTCTTGTCCTGATCTTTCTTCTGACGATGAACGTAGCGCCGGCGACCAAGCCCAGAAGAACCCCAAGGACAACTCTAAGGACACCATGGTTGACTCCGGTACGTCTCATGCGCCGTATGGATCGCTTTGATCATCGTACTCTAACCATTGCATAGCTGTCGACTCCTTCGCCGACAAGAAGGGCATGCCCGCTTCCGCGAACCCCGAATTGAACAACACGGTCAATGCCGGAGTCAACAAGTTCACTTGAACGTCTTTGGGACGGGATCCAGATCTTATGGTAGAATACTGCTAGGTATCACAGACAAGGGTCTTATATAGTTCATCAATAATTGCTTGGTCTTTACATCTCTCGTGGAATGTGCCAATAGTTAGTGATGACGTCCCCTTATCTGCTGTGATGTGTATCCTGAACATAGTATGAAATAAGCGAATGGGTTTCCGTCTGCCCTGCCACCTTTCCGGTATCCATAGATACTTATTCCGGAACGAGCCAGTACGAATCAAGCCGGTTCCGGGCACAACTTGCGAAAGGCCCAACCGGCGAACCGGACCGCCTGCACGTCCGCCAACCGCCAGCCCAGGTCCGCCGCCCAGATGATGACCGGCCAGACGCACAGGGCGGTGAGGAAGGCGCCGAGGAAGTACTGGCCGTCGGTGTCGGCGCCGGTGAGCCCGCGGAAGTAGGCGCACAGGCGGAAGCCGAGGCTGTGCAGGACGAGGCTGTGGACGAGGTAGAGGGCGAAGGAGACGCGGCCGAGGTACTGGGCGGCGCGCGTGGTGAAGGGCCGCTGCAGGACCGCGGGCGAGCGGTCGACGGCGGCCACCAGCGCGACCGCCGCCAGGGGCAGCCACAGGTAGTCGGCGCCGCCGGCGTCGTGGAAGTGCTGGGGCACGAGCCGGGCGAGGGTCGCGAAGCCGACGCTGTCCGCCGCGCCGCGCTCGAACTTGGGCATGCTGAGGACCCAGAGGGCGAGGGCGAAGGCGACGAGGGGGGCGACGGCGCGCAGACGGGGATTCTGGTACACCACCGCGAACACGCCGCACCTGCTGCTGCGTCTCCCCGGGCTCGGTCCCTCTTCCTCGTCCTCCTCTTCCTCCTGATGCTGCTCAACGTTTACGTGCTGCTGCTGCTGCTGCTGCCGCAAATCCGCGACCAGCATCCCGCCCAGGAACAGGAACTCGGCCCAGTGGACGAACCAGAGGCAGTAGGCGGCGACGGCGGCGACGAGCAGGCGGCGCACGCGGTCGCCGGCGCGCGACAGCGCCAGCAGCAGCCCGAACACGACCAGGCTGCTGCGCCACTCGATGGGCAGGGTCCAGAGGACGTCGTTGTAGCGCCAGCTGGCGCCCTGGCCGGTGAACGGCTCGGCGACCTCGCGCAGCGCCGCCAGGTAGTCGGCGAGCTGGGCGGCGAGCGAGGCGGCGCGGGGCGGCGCCATGGGGGGCACGGCGCCGAGGCCCCCGGGCATGGCGGCGACGGTGTCGGCCCGGCCGTAGGCGCCGGCGTAGGTGAGCAGCGGGCTCAGGGTGCAGATGAGGGCCGCGGGCAGGAAGAGGCGCGGGTGGCGGCGGAAGCTGGAGGACGCGAGGGCGGCGCACGCGTCCGCGGGCCGCCGCGCCCGCAGCAGGGCCAGCGGCTTGGCGCTCAGCGCGTACCCCGACACGGCGAAGAAGATCATGACGTTGGCGAGGCCGGAGACGGCGAGGCGGACCACGGGGAGCTGGATCGCGTAGTGCGGCGCGGACGACGACGACGACGACGACGACGACGACGACGACGAGGTCGACGCCCGGAAGCCGTCGTGGACCGACCAGGAGAAGAACAGCAGCGACATGTGGTGGAAGACGACGAGGAAGGCCGCGGTGCCGCGGAGACCGTCTGCGTAAGGTAGATACTTAGGTTAACTCACAGTCCGTCTGATTCCACGAGGGTGAAAAATGGGAGACGACGAGAGAAAGGGGCTACGTACCGAGCCAGGCGGTCCGGTGCAGTTTCCGAGGCTCCGCGTCCGGTCGGGTGGGTTGTAAGAAGCTCGGCAGAAGCACGACGAGGTGGCGGAGGCACCGGACGATCTTCCTCTTCTTTTTGCTCTGGCTGGTCAGGGTTTCAGAGCTGCTGACCTCCGAAGCCGACGTTGCCGTCTCCTCGGCCTTCTCCAGCTCGTCGTCATCGGAGTCCCGGCCTACTAGGCGGTAGCCCTCGGCGCTATCCCGAGCTCGTTGCTGCATGTGTTCGAGGAAGGGCATCATCATCTTGCGGGTATTCACGAATAGGTATGGATCTGGGAAGGAGAAGTCGAGATGTACGTTGCTCCGGCGCGTGCGTAGAGGTGGCATGTCTATCTTCCCAAGGGTACACTAAATCCAGGGGCAAATAGGAGGGAGTCTATGGGCCACACATACTGGGAAGCCCAACTGGTATACCTGTGTTTCCTTGTCACCTGGCCTCGATCTCGGGCGTGAGACAGTGTCGTCGAGCCCGAGGTCTGTTCATCTTGTGAATATACCCCGACCCATCGAGGCCGAGGTTTTACCTGTCCCTACACGTCGATCTCAGTCCTGAGACCGTTTCCAAGACAGGGACGTTGTGTATACTTATATATGGACTTTTACCCATTACTGTCACCGGGCTTATTGATTCTTTACCTTTTTATGTCTGAGGGCATTCCATGAGCCTCAAGCGGCAATTGGTAATGAGAAGGTCTCGGAACATTAGCGAAACGGTAACCACTGGCCGAGACTCGAGTTTCTTTGGCCATACTGCTGACATGGAAGGGTGATATGGTGCTTCTTGGAAAGAAATGAGGCTTACTCTGACTGGCCGTGAGGTGAGGAATCGCGAGAGTCTCAGTCGCCTGTATAACGTGGTTCAGGGGCCGACCTGTCATCAGTGCTGGCTGGTGGAATGTGAAGTGAGGTGGTGTGACACGTACACCAACGAATAACAGGCGAGATATAGCTGGATCTTTGCCACATGTGATCGGGTCCGAGTACCGGTATAAGGTGGAACGTCACACAGCAGAGCATGTAAGTCTTCATCAGCATTCTGCCACTGGTAGGAGGTACCTAGACCTAGAGAAAGAGGCCACGAAGTGCTGATGGTGGGGCTGGTGACGGACAGAGAGGTCCAAGGAAGCCAACTTGCCGCTCAGATCTGAAAAGGGGGGCGTATGGTCGTTGAAGGACCTTGCATGATCTCTGTGCTCGGATAGGTACACTGCAGGTACAGTAATGTAGACGGGAGGCGTCAATGATTGGGTACCAGTCGTCTGGCCCCGGAAGTTTCCATCCAAGGAACGATCGAATGCCGTAGGTAGCTGCGCCTGCGTTTGCAATTCCGCAGCAACCAGGGGCCAGTCAGGTGACGTGCCAGACGTGGAAGACGTGCCTACCCGCCGCAATCATGACAAAGGTCCCTTATAAACCGGCATAAAATACCAAAAGATCACATTCAAACAAAGAACCGACCATCATCGTCCAGCGGTTTAGGATATCAGATTTTCAAGCAATTGAAAGGACTCTGAAGACCGGGGTTCGAACCCCCGTGATGGTGTTATTTTTTTTTTCTCTTCTCTTGTTTTTGCCAGTCTTCTTTTTGATCTCTGACCTGTCTCTCCCTCCCGCTTTGGTAACTTGTTGGTGTTTTCTGCTTTTGGCTTTCCGCTCACCTGCTCCCAAGCACGCTTCCCTCATCACGTACATCCATCGATCCCTCACCACTTGCGCATCGAGGTCACAACACACGAGATCACCAACCTTGCTGCCCGCTACCATTTGTTTTGCCCAGCTGCGGAATTACTTACTACTTCCTCCACTCGGTTCATTTTTTCTTTTACTTTTGTCCCCCCCTGTTCCCATTCAAGTCCTCTACCGCCTGAATCCGACGTGCACACCGCAACATAGCCTCATCGGTACCTCAGGATATCTCTGTTGCCAAGAATTCGTGGGCGAGAAGAAAGAGGCATACGTATAGTATTTCCATTCTGCGTAGTGTTTTTATGGCTTACATGGCATCCCTTGCCCGCCTTTAATACAAGTATCATGGGGCCAGTTGATCTTCATAATTCATGGCTCGTCCAAGTCCGTTTTCTCTTTGCTCTTCCCTCTCACCTCCTGATGCCACCTTTCTTTCCCTCCCCGATACTCCCCCCTAAACCTCATTGCTAACATACGCCACCCTGCTCGTCGGCCCAAACTCCTCCTTGATAGAGCGCATACTGACAAACCTGCTTAGGATATTCGGAGAGCCCGCCTTATCATTCGTGCCACTCGCTCTTGCCCCACCGAAGGGCTGCTGGCCTACCACGGCGCCCGTGCTCTTGCAGTTGACGTAGAAGTTGCCGGCCGCATTGCGGAGCGCCTCTTCGGCTTGGCGGATGGCGGCACGGTCCGCCGCGAACACGGCGCCCGTGAGACCGTACTCGCTGGTGGAGTCGACGAGGCGGCACGCGTCAGCGAAGGCATCCGGGGCCGCGTCGTCGTAGACATAAACCGTAAGGATCGGCCCGAACAGTTCCGTCGACAGGAGGTGGTGGGCCGGGTTCTTGCTTTCGTAGATCGTGGGACGGATGAAGTAGCCCTTGGAGCTGTCGTAGCTTCCGCCCGCCAGGAGCTCTAGGTCGCTGTCCTTCTTGGCGGCATCGATGACACCCGCCAGCTTCTGGAAGCTGGGCTCGTGGATGACGGGGCCGATGAAGTTCTGTGGGTCCCAAGGGGCGCCCATCTGCAGGGCCTCGGTCTCGGCGACCAGCTTCTCGCGGAACGTAGGCCAGACGGACCGCGGCACGTACACGCGGCTGGTGGCGCTGCACTTCTGGCCCTGGAACTCGAACGCGCCGCGCACCGTCTGCACGACCGCGTTCTCCATATCCGCCGAGGGATGCACGAGATGGAAGTTCTTGCCGCCCGTCTCGCCCACGATGCGCGGGTAGCCGCGGTAGCGACCCTCAGCCGTGCCCTGCCCGATGGCGCCGTACAGTTTGCGGAAGACCGCCGTGCTGCCAGTGTAGTGCAGAGCCGCGAAATCCTTGTGGTCTAGGACTACCTTGGTCACCTCCTCCGGGTTGCCGGGGACAAACTGGATCACGTTCTTGGGCAGGCCGGCCTCGAGCAGGATGTTGTACAGCAGCCAGTTGGACGCGATGGCCGAGTCGGACGGCTTCCAGACCACCACGTTGCCCATCAGTGCGGGGGCGCCGGGCAGGTTGCCGCCGATGGCGGTGAAGTTGAAGGGGCTGACGGCGTACACGAAGCCCTCGAGAGGTCGGTACTCGATGCGGTTCCAGACACCGGGGGCGTGGTGGACGGGCTGCTGGGCGTATAGCTCTTCGGCGTACTGGACGTTGAAGCGGAGGAAGTCACACAGCTCGGCGGCGGAGTCGATCTCGGCCTGCCACGCGTTCTTGCCCTGGCCTACCATGGTAGCAGCCATGATCTCGTAGCGGTATTTCGTGGAGATGAGGTCGGCAGCCTTGAGGAAGACGGCGGCCCTGTCGGCGAAGGGCAGGGATTCCCAGGCGGGCTTTGCGGAAAGCGCAGCATCAATGGCACTGCTAACGTCAGAGGGACTGGCGAGGGAGTATTGAGCCACAGCGTTGTCGTGTTCGGACGGGTTGGATTGTTTGGCCGTCTGAGATGCCGTGATCTGACTTTGAAGGTTAACGATGGTCGGCGAGAACCAGCCAAGGGCGATCGATGTACCTCTTTACCTCCTATAACTAGAGGGACTTGCACAGTTCCATCCTTGCGCAGTTTATCGCATGCAGAGAGCAAGCCTTCTCGTTGGGCCGAGCCTTTCGCGTAGTGGTGCTGTTGGCTGTGTTAGCCAACCCATTCATTACATCACGTCTTTGTACGGCCGACGGCGTCTTGTACATACATTGGGCTCGTTCACCACTTTGGGTATCTTGAAGGAAGCCAATGTGGTCATCTTGGGTACGGTGGTGCAGAAAGCTCGAGGGGCTCGTAACGGGTTCAATGCCATTGATGATGGTCTGAAGAGCATCCTGGAGGTCTGGGTAGAGGCGGATTGGGTTTGTAAGGCCCTGGCGAGGCCAACGCTCCTCCGCACGGCAGCCATCCTGGACACTGCTCGGGGCGATGGACGGTGATGTGTGTGGTACACCGTGACGTGAGGGTGTGGTGGTAGGGGGGGGGATGGATGGAAGAATTAGGTATTTGGACAGCCACCTCCAACGTTATATTCTCCCCCGCAAACCCCAGAACTGCAGCTGCCAGCCCAGATACTTGAATGGGCGGCACAAAGGAACCTAGCCGGCCGGCCTCGCTATCCAGCTCGCCGCATGCCCCCCGACACGATGATGTAGGCTCGCTTTGCTGCGGCTCAGACGACAGCTCCCGTTGGAGGGCGTTGGAGGGAGGGACGCAGCGACAGCTGGAGGGGTCCACGCGGGGCAGCGACCCACTAGAGCTCTGCCACCAATAACACCCGTCAATTACCATGCGTCCATTCCGAACTCGGCACCGCAGAGGGCATCAGGGCATCAGCTCGCCCGATGCCGAAGTGTGGAATCTGAGGTCCGGCATTGTGTTATCTCGGTCTTCCTGAGATAAGCTATCACCAACCTATGAATCGGCGTAATGACTCGAGAGGTAAAGAAACTTTGACATCTTGATTAAGCTGGTCTGCGGTGCCGCCCAGTCACCACCAGCAGCCAAACGTGGTATATAAAGTATACAACAACCACCTTTTCCCTCTCTGCATCTCCGCACCTCTGCATCTCTGCATCCGGGGTATCTTCACTTTTCTGGCCTCTCCTAAGGTCTGGTCGCCTTCCTCTTTTGCGAAAAAGGACTCGGCCTCATCGGCCGCGGGCAACGCAATGACTCGCTGTCTACCCGGCATTACCTACAAGTAGGTAGTTCCCTCTCCGTCGACTATTCCTATTCGTCACGTGGGTATTCTCGGCCTCTGCCACGGCTATCCTCGCCGCTGCCACGTGCCTGGGAAACACGATGCTCTGCTCGCCTCGTGCCCGAAGCAGGCCGTGCTCTACCGGATTGTGTCGGGTGCGGATCTGGCGCCAGTGCTCGGCGGCGCAATCGTGCTAGCCTGCGTGTCCGGCCGGCTCTTGTGGTGCCGGAGGCCGTGCCGCTGGCTCATGTTGCTGCCGTACTTGCCTGACTCGAACACCAGGTGCGGGATGGTGAACCCGTACGGCTCCGTCTGGCCCTCCTTGTCGTGCTGGTTGATCTCGACCCGGATGCAGCAGTCCAGAGACCCGTCGTTGCCCTTTCCATGTCTTTCCATCGATGAGGCCTTGTGCTGCGTACCAGCGCCCGATTCGCCCGCCGAGAGGAACGCGTGCCCGTCGTGGCCATCGAACGAGGGCTCCTGCGCCTCTCCATCGGTGGCCTCGGCGTTTCCATTGGCGCCGTTTACCATCGCTGGGTGGTTGTTAGGTGAGTTCTCGGTCAGTATGGCATAATTACGACTGGGCATCGTGACGTGGTTCGAGTTCATCGTCCTGGTCGTGTCTCCCGGGTCCTTGTCAAAGAGGTTCATTAGGGTCTCATCGGTGTCGCCGTTGAGATGGTGAATCTTGTTGCGGCTTGCCAACAGGTTCGCAATCGCGTTGGGCGGTGGCTTGTTGACAATCGCGGAGGAGACCACATTGCACATGTAGCGGTGGTCTGATTCCACGGGGATGTGCAGGTTGGGGTTGGAGTAGAAGCGCCCCAGAGCCGCAAGGTGGACATCACCTCCGAGGATGGTCAATCGCACCGAGAATTCCGCACACAACGTCTGAAGGCGCTCGATCAACGCATTTCGCTCCTTTTTGTGCGTCCTCGCCGTGTAGTGATCGTCCAAGTCGTCCAGCAAATCCACGCTCCCGTCGAAGTGGTTGAAGACGCCGCCACCTAGCAGACTCGTCAGCCCAGCATTTCCAGGCTTTCCAGCCGAGAGGGAGGAAACTCACCAAATCCAAACCTCCGGTTCAGAAACTTGACGGGCGCAATTAGCGGGCTCGAGAAGATATTCTCTAGCCAGGTAAGTCGCTAAATCCGGTTAGTGGCGGTCACCCAAGATCCGAGACTCAGACTCACAGGATAGGCAATAGGGATACCCAGAAGCATTATCAGGTGTTTGAAGGGCTGACCCGCACTAGCGGCGGCGGCAAGCTCGCGACGCACGCGCTCAAAGATGAGATCGTACGTTTCGGGATAGTTGACCTGGTGCCGTGTGCGCTCGGTCCGCGCGTCGATTCCGAAAAAGGCGATGCGGGCCCCGAGTTTCGCGTACAGGTTCATCGAGTGCTCGGCCACATACGGCCCTGGCTTGCTACCGACGATGTAGCAAGGGTCGTACGGGCCCTGCGGCTTGACGAACGTGTCCTTGAGCTGGTCCTGATCCTGCATGGGGCCGTGTTCCTTCGTTTCCGGGGCGTCGCTGGTGTAGGTGGACGGCGGCGGCGCGAGGTGGTGCTGGAAAAGGAGGTAATACTTGTGCGCAGTGCCTCCAATCCCGCGGAAGACGTCGCACTTCATGAAGTCGTTCACGTAGGAGCCGAAGCCGTCAATGATGTCGTGGTCGTCCCAAATGTTCAACTGCGCGATCTGGCCGTTGGCTTGGGCGAAAGGCTCGGTCGCGTACCAGCGGATGTAGTTTCTCAGGTAATAGTCGTCGCAGGCCTGTCGTAGGCTCTCGGTGAAAGGGAAGTCTCGGCGCTTTTTAGGGTTGCCTATATCCGTCCATTCGCGCAGAGGGCCGTCGACTCGGATGCCGTCGTTGTAGATTTGGTCTCCACCACCGATCATGACATGGAAGGGCGCCTTCGCGTGGATTCTCAACACGTCGTTCCAGAGAGCTGGCCCGCTCCAAGCGTCCTCGTCGGTGCCAACACTGAAACCATTGCACGAGTGGAACATGATTCTCATGGACTCGGTTACGGCGGGCACGAAGAAGTAGTTGGTCTTGGGCTGGGTCTTGCTCTTGTAGGTGACGCCGGAGATGGAGTACGCCCACTTGGTCTCGGTCGCGGCCAGGTCGCAGGCGATGGGAAACTGCCAAAAGGTACAACGCGGGTCGGAGTAGAGACAGGTGGCGACGACGTCGGTGCCGTGGTCACTCGCTATAGGCCTAACGTCCTCGGGAACTTGTGCCTCGGCGGCGTTGACGCCGCTGGCGCCTTCTTCTATCAGGCCGGACTGTTCACTGGCGGCCTCGACGCGGCCGATGTGCAAGGTTGGTTCGTAGTGCTGGGTCTTGCCGCCGAGGTTAGTGACAATCAGGACACTGCCATGCCAGGTGTTGCCCTCCATGCGACGGTAGTTGAGCAGCGGACCGCAGATGACCTCGGTCTCGTCACCTCCGATAATGCCATCGACGGCGCCATCGGTGCCGCCAATAACAATAGGCTTGAAGTTGCCGGTGCCGCTGGTGGGCGGACGGTCGCCGTCTACTCTGGCCGAGTTCAGGAAGTTGGAGAGATCTCTCGTGTCTGGGCTGGCCAGATGCGCATCTCGCGCGGCGACAGCGTGGGCGGCGAAGGCGGAGGACTCCTGGTGACGCCAGCGGCTGGAGGAAGCACCGATATCGTCCGAGTCACTGTGATCAGACATTCTCGGGGAAGAAGTATGCGCGTGCCTACGATGGGATACTATTATGATTATGTTGTCGTGGTTGGTCGCGTTACGGAAGAGGGTATCTCGTAAGGAAATGGCTATTACGAATAGGTAGGTGAGTAGGGACAGCCGCGATGGTGGTGTGTCGTCCGACTACGGGAACGCGTCTTTGTGAGGCGGCGGCGGCGGAGAGGGGAGGGAGGAGCCAAAGAATGTAAAGGGGAACCCAGAAGGCGAAAAGCGGAAAGCGGAAAGCGGAAAGCAGAAAAGTCGAGGAGGATTTCGCAGGTCCCAGTCGCAAATGATGAGAATCCTGATCTCGTGTCAGGTTGCCTTGGTTGCCCGCAGCTGTTGGTAGGGCGACGCCGAGTCGGAAATGGGCAGGGCTAGCGTCGCAACAAGCAAGCAATGTTAAGGGAAGGTAAGGTATGTATAGGTTAGGTCCGGTAGGCGATGCGGTGCTGAGGTGCGGTGCGGCGTTGGTGGTGTCGGGTCAGGCAGGCGGCCGAGTCGCACACACAACATGCAGGGGAAGAAGTAAGTAGACGTATGCCAAGAGACGAAGCCTCGACGAAGGGGGTCGGCTAGATTAGCAGATGCTGGCTAATCCCGTTCGTCTCGACTTTCGACTTTCGACTTTCCCCAGCCATGTCAGTGTCTGTCGTCCGTCCACCTGCTTACCGTAGGCTTCTAGGATAATTGGTAGAGGATAAGCAGGTAGATAATCAACCCACGCTGGTACGATCAAAACGCAAGGGGTTACAGTCAAGACAGTGAGGGAGGAAGTGAAGGACGCGAATGAGGAAGGGTCTCATAATTTGGCAGAGGGGTCGCAATAAATCAACCTCACGATGATCGCGTTGATCGCGTTGATCGCTGGGAGTGGCATACCGCAGGAGAAGTGAGTGGGCACGGTGGGTGAGGTGTCGAGCGGTGTTGGGTGTCCTGCGGTGTCTTCCATTTGTTATGGAACTGGCCAATGCTGGCGCGCCCATTTGCCCAATGGAGACGATGGCTTGACTATCCCTGCATCCAATACCCCACCTTCTGCGCACCATCAGCCCTGAGGGCCCTGCAATATCCCCTGGAAGATGGGGCTGCTCATCTCACTTGCCCACGGGCCGCTGCTGCGCTTTGCCGTGTGTGGTTTCTCTTGACGAAAGTGGACATGGAGAGGGATTGCATAGCTAACATATTGGCCAATATCAGACGACAGACACCACAAACCAAAGCCCGCTTGGCTCAGCGGTAGAGCGCCTCACTAGTAATGAGGAGGCGACTGGTTCGACTCCAGTAGTGGGCAACCGGAAGTTTCATTTTTTGACCGTGGAACACCCCCCTTCTCACTGGCAGTTGTAACTTGTTTGTAGCGTCGAAGAAGGAGTTTTCTTTTTTGCTCTCCTGGAACGGGGTTAGGACTAGATGGGCAGAGACGGGAGGCATGTGTAGGTAGACTCAGGTTTTCAATTCGAATAGTTCAAGGTGCCTTCATTCTACAGCTTCAAACCCATTCTAGAATACTACACCTAACCTCGGAACCGTCAGACCCTTCCTTCCACGTGAAGAACAAACCTCCCCGCCCGGATCAGGCTGCCCTGCCCCTCAATGACCATTATCATCAGATCAGCTATGACCACATATACTACAATTCTCACCCGAGGGACACCAAAGTCTTCGTTAGTTCATTTGACGTTCAAATCTAACACTATATTACCTCAAATTCCCGTAAAGATGGGGTTCACTTAGCCTGTTGGTACAGATTTCTTTTCATTCGCACTCGTGCAATGTACACAGGTTGTTAGTGATCTCTCATGTCACCCATCGCCTCTCAGGCACACATACACGTACATCGACTGTAAGCCCCGATCCAGAGCCCTTTTCACCAGTTCATTCACCACCATCTGCCTTGTGGTATGTGCTTGCTTTTTATGTCTAAACGGAAATTGCGAATCCTTTACCGCTTCCACCACCACCACCACTCCGGTCGGCCATTTCCGTTTCTCATCTAGTCTACCCGAAGAACGCGGGGTCCACGCTTCTTGTTGGCCTTCTTCTTCTTGTGACCCCTGTCAAAGGATGCGGCCGAGGCATGGTCACGGCCGACATTGTCAAGGTCCTTGACCTTGTAGATTCGGATGATCCAGTTCTCGCTGGTGTACGCCTCCTCCAACGTGTTGAGCACCGGGCCCTGGTCCGGGAGCCGAGCTCCACGGACACGGTCCATGGCCTGTCCGGGCGGGAAGAGAGAGCCGTAGTTGTAGTACGACATCTTGTACCTGTAGATATTGTCAGTGGCATCATTTACGCACGTTCCCTGGTTCAAACTCACATCAAGCTGTTCTTCATGGCCTCCGAAGCCTGGTCATCCACCCGGTATTCACCGCGGGGTGTGAAGTAGTCGCGCTCCTTGATCTCGTCGGGCCAGATACCCTCGGCAATCCTCACCATCCAGAGAAACTTGTTGATGTCGTCGCCAGAATAGCCCAAGAGACCACCGAAAACGACAAGAACGTAGTCCACCTCGTGTTGGCGCATGATGGGGTAGCTGACCTCTTCGCGGGAGCTCATGGCCTTGCCCACCGTGGCGATGTGCGTGTTGTTCCAGGTGTTGTTGTCGACCAGAGTAGGTCGGTCGGCCATGCCACCGATCTGGTAACCGTAGTCCCACCAAGACATGATCTTGGCGTCCTCCTTGGTGTTCTGTCGGAGCCACTGGTAGGCCTCGCGATAATCGTCGATGATATGCTGACTACCGTCCGGCAACCTACTAGCCAGCACAACGGACGGAGACGAATATGCGTTCGACGTCACCCAGGTGCAGTGTTGCACGAAGAGCAGCAGATAGAGCGTCATGGCTCCCGCAATGAATGCCTTGGACAGGAAACCGTATATGCCAACCGACGGCTGGCTTGCCGTCCGCAGGGCGCTTTGCTTCGCCGCCTTCTTAGCCGCGGCTTCTGTCGATTCCTCCTCGGTTGCGGGTGCCTCGGGCGACTTGGCTACGAGGTACGTGTCGAGGAGCTGGGAGGCGGCAATGGCAGCAGCAACACAAACCACAGGGGTCAGAGTCAGCATGAGTCGCACCATGACACCGGCAAAGTAGCTGCCGAAGAGAGCATAGACTATAATAAAGACATGCTCATCCTCCAGCCTCTGGAAGCACATGTAGACACCGGCCGGGAAGAGCCAGATCAGCAGGTTCAGGTCGAAGAAGAACGCTGGCCATGCGGTCGGCTGATGTTCGGACACGGATGCGATGATGGGAATGTGGATCTTGGCATATCCGGTATCCCATAGTGAGTAGAATCGACCTGACCAGGGCGCGATGTAGCCAGCTGCGGTCAGACCAACGAGTCCAAGGAGAGACACGCCAAAGATACCACCCAGACCTACATAGAGGAAAGTCTGGAATTGACGGCTCGGAACGGCGGATCGAACGTATTCGAGGAAGGCCACGATCTGGAGGAAACCGAAGATACCTAATCAGGTCAGTACAAGTCAAAGACGCAGTGTTGTTGATCCCAAGTAGGACATACCCAGGGCCGGCATGTGCTCGCTGGTGCGAACGGGCAAGAAACCGACGAAGGGGATCTGCATGCTAGCCAAAGTTCCGAGAGCATACCAGGTGGTATAGGCCACATAGAGGCGCATGCTGAATCTTCCCATGCAGATCAGAACGAAGGCATGCAGAGGGACCAAGCAGGTGATAAAGGCGTAACCGCCCCAAGAGGCGACCATGTAGCCGTAGAACAGGGCGCAGAGCGCGCCCCAGAGCATGGAGCCCAGCTTGAGAGCCTTGATCCACAGGAAGAAGGTGAAGACAAGCAGAAAAATGGCAATAGCCTCGTTATCGTAGGAACCGGCGACGGAGCGCGAGATGTAACCGGGGGTAATACCCATAAAGACAGCGGCCAGGAGACCGGCGGACGGGGAGGTGGTCATCTCATTGGTAAGGAGATAAGAGGCAAATGCAGTCAGGCCGGAGAAGGCGGGGGCCAGGAGCACACAGATGTTCCTGATGTCGACGGGAACGGTCAGGGCGCGCAGGGCATGGTAGATGACACCACTGGTGACCATGAGGCCAGGGTAGAGGGTACCTCCGGTGACTCTACCCAGAGGATGCCATGTTCGGTCGTCGAACCAGTCCCAGAAATCGGTGAAGCCATTGGCGACGAGGTACTTGGTGGCTCGGAAGTTGAACCACGGGTCGACTGCAAGGGGACATGTTAGATCAGGTCGGGGGAGGGAGCGAGGCAGGCTTCGAGAGGGCTGGCCTGGGCCGGGAAGTACGAACACTCGTGGATGATGCTTTCGAAACCTGTACAAGACCAAGCCAGTCAGTAAAACGGGTACTTTTCACTTCGCAGCGCATTGACAGGCAGGGAGGGAGCTTGGAACGTACGAATAACCGAGAACAGACGACTAGCGACGGCAGCACCGGCGATAAAACAGAGAATGATAACCCGGAGCAGTGTCTTGGTGCTCTGGTTCTTGCCGACGGAGACCAGGACGTCGACCGGGCTGGCGTCGGCGCTGGCGGCCGTAGCGGCAGCCATTGTCGAAAGAGCAGTCCCGACTGTGGAGGTAAACTACGATGCGAGGGCAGTCGACAGTTCGATTGTCACATCGATGGCGTCGTGGTGGGGGGGAAGGAAGGGGGGGAGGGTTGAAAGGGCGTGCGAAGGACCAGAAGGGAGAGAGACAGAATACCTAAGTCGGGTATACTTTATGATGTGTGAGAGGACAGCTGTAAGCTTTCCCGCAGCCAAAATGGATGCTGCATCACATCCGCGCGTCGAAGCTGGCAAGCTGGCAAGGCAGGGACCCGAGCTTGGGCCTGACATGGTCTGCCTGTCCAATCAGCACCCTCCAGCCGTTAGTTCCGCACCCCAAAGTGGCTCGTGCATGGCTTGGCTCTCTACTTACCTAATCTTAGGTACCTACCTAGCCTTACTCTATCGGAACTCTGATGAATCTGTACCTGAATCTGGCTCACTTGAGCTTGCACCAATCATTCTCCTCTATTGCTTTTCATCCGATCTGCATTGTCGACGAGTAACTTAGTGTTCTTACGCGGAAGCAGTCCTCAGCTTATGCCATCGTCACAAGATAACGGCTTCATGATCGGTATGACTAGAGCTTGAGCGCGGGTCTCGTAAGCGTTGAAAGACCAGCCAGGTTGGTATCGAGAGCTCATGGCTCATGGCCCAGACACTCGGCGATGCTGGATCGTATGCCTGATGCCGACCTCACGCCGAGGGAGAAAACCAAGACTGTATCCATGCGAACTGGAGTGTTCACGCAATCGGTCCAGGCTATCAGCGAAGCTCTTCTAGGGAGTTGCCCTTTTCTGGACCGGGCTCGCGTGCCGATGTCGAGAGGCGGAACGGATGACTTCGGGTTTCGCGATAACCGGCGACATCGCTCTCCTCCTCCACGTCACTTGACCGTCGGGACGACCCGGCATAATGAAGTACACGGATTGCCGAGGATAATTTCGTGTGTGGACATTTCCAACCCTGGGTCGAGCCATGTAGTAGCACTGGTTTGAGACCGGCGTTCTTTGGGAAGCTGAAGGTGTCCTTCTCTTAAAACTTTTGAAACCCCTGGAACCCCGGATACTCTTGACACCGGAGCCATTTCCTGAAAATAGTCTTGAAAAGTACATATCTGTGCCCCCTTCGTCGAGGTGCTGCGGCTGTTTGTGAGGACGGGTTCGCGTGTTGGTCTGCATCGTCCAGCATGTAGCATGTCGAGTATAAGCTGTTCGTTAGAAGTACTGTCGGAGACGCATAGTATATTGCCTAGACAGGGCTGTCAGTGCCTCCCATCATGTTGCCAGCCAAAATAACACGGCGCATCGCGTGAAAACCCGCAAAAAAACTCCAGAGAGCCAGGACGATGGCTGAGGTAGGCCAAAGGTTGTTGATCGGTATTGTACACATGTACAGGATAAACTCAAGAAAATCTATGAGGCTTTGAGTTCCACGAAGAGCGTCGCGAATCGTACACCGAGCTTGCTATTCGGCCTCGTCGCTCGGGTCTCGTGCTCGACGGGGCCTGTTTACCACTCCTCCTGGCGAGACCCGCCGATTCTATTTTTCTCCAGCCCATCCTGTCGCATTACATCGTCCACTCGTCGGGGGTTACGCCTTCTGCTCCATCAGAGCGTTCAGGTAGGCCTCCAAATCGAAGTTGGGGCTCATCGGATCTTGGTTCACTGGGAGCACGATCAGCGCCGGGGCGGCAGGACTGGAAGTGGGAGAAAGGGACATACGGCCGCCGCTTTCCTTCGCTTGGTTGGCTGTGGCGGGCTGCTTGGACTTGGCGTACTGGGCCTTGGCCTGCTGTATCAACTCCTGCTTGTGCTGGAATTCCCTCTCGGCGGCGGCGGCTTTTTGGGAGGCGGTGATGGAGCGCTGGTGGGTGAAGCCGTAGAAGACACCGAAGGCGAGGGCGGAGTACCGGAGTACCTGTGTGAGAAAGTGAGCATCGGCTGCAAGGGCTGGAAGGGCTGGCCGGGCGAGGGAGGCGGATGGTGCGGGTACTACATACGTTGACGCCGGTGTTGGCCATCGGGGTAGACATTGCACCGGGTATGATGGCGCAAAGGGGACGAAGGGAAGAGGCGTCGGGCTCTTTGCGCGCGGACAGGCAGCGGGTTGCCAATTGGCCCTGGGAGATCGTCGGGGATCGTGGGAGTTGAGGGTGTTTGGGTGGGCGACACGATAGGTAGATGGACGGGAGGATGGCACGAGCACGATGTCGGGAATTTACGCATACATAATTTTTCCCAGCCGGCAGCAAGCAAGTCAGGTCGGTCGGTGCCAGGTTGAGCTGCGCGGTTGCGCCAATGAATGGGACGGGACGGGAGCTGGCCAGAGCCCCCAGAGCCCAGGCCGGGAACGGGCGCCAGCCTGAAGAGGGAGAGCTCCAGCGGGCTGCCCTGGGACTTTTAGCGTCTTGCAGGGAGCTGGCAACGTGTCTGTCCTGCCTGTCCGGTCCCGTCTCTGCCTGCCTGTCAGTAAAGTACTTACCTAGGTACCTACTGTCAGGGGCGCTGGTCCAGGGCATTGGAGAGCTGTAGAGCAGTGCTGGCACCTAGCAGACGGGAGCTGAACGGGGGCCCAAGCCACACTCCCGAGCCCCGATACGTCCAGTTGGAACCTCCCTTACCTTAGCCAGCCACAGAGTGTGAGACGGGACGTGGCGACCGTACCTGGTGGCAGTTGCAGCTAAAAGGTGCAGATGCCCGCGCGAAGGTGACAAAGAAGCTGGAAACCTATCCAGGGGGAGGGACCCGAATCTGTCATTCCCGTCCCGGTCTGCTACGGGGGACTGGACGCGCCGCGATACCTACTGTAGCTCTATCGGGCCCAGCCCATCTTCCTAAATCAAACCACCGCAACCACCACACCGGTACAACACCGCCATCTCTGCATCCACTGTTTGCATTGGTCTGGTTCCGCGGCAACGAATTTTCAATCTCGCGATCTACCTTACCAGACTCCGGAACCAGGCCACGGCTACCCGGCTACCCGGCTACCTCTTCAGTGAGGCACCAGGCCGAGCCCAGCAGGCCTCCTTACCTAGGTACCGAATCCGTCCTGTCCGCCTCGCCCACGGCCGGACAGACAGAAACACAGTCCCGGGAGCTGCAGAGGAGGGGGAGATGGGCCTCGGTCGACGGCAATATGCAACAACGACGCGATGAAATCCAGGCCAAACGAGCCAAGCTTGCTGAACTCAAACGCCAGCGAGAGCTGCGTGCCAACCAGCCCACCTCTGCTAGGACCAGCGCTTCCAACGCCAGCGACATCCTCTCGCCCGTTCCCAACCGTGCCGACGACCGCGAGGAGATCAACAAGCTGATCACCCGCTTGGTCGGCGACAGCAGGCCTTCCTCCACCGCCACCGGCGCCGGCTCTCCAGGACGCGCCAGCCGCCCCAACAGTGTCCTGAGCGCCGGCGAGCTCAGTCTAGATCCCTCCGAGTACCCGGCCTCCCAGGCAACGGCACAGACCGCCCCTCAGTTCGTCCAGCCGCAGCCGCCCCAGGTCCTGAGTACCGCCCCTCTTCAGACGGTCTATGAATGCCCGCCCTCGCCCGTCAAGGAGATCTTCTCCTACAGCAAGGGCGTTCAGACGACGGATAATTGGTCACCGCCTCCTTCACGGCAACGCGCCATTTCCGACCTTGATGACGATGACATCCCTCCTACCCCCAATCCCAACAAGCGCATGAGTCGCTGGGAGCGCACGAGGGAAGAAGAACTACGCCAGAACCTGCGCAAGGAGATCGAGGAAGAGCTCCATGCCGCACGCGAACTCGTCACCGATGGCGTCGTCCAACCGGGCAACGTAGCCACCTCCAACTTCCCAGCCCGCGCCCTGAGCAACGAAGAATTAGCGGCGGTCACCGCCTCAGATGACTTCTATGACTTCGTCGACCGCGCGACCAAGGTCATCGAGCGAGCTCTCGACGTCAGCAACGAGTACGACATCTTAACCGACTACTCGCTCCAGGCTCATGACCTAGAAGACGAGGACGAACAGGCCGGAAACACTGGCGGCAAGGGTCGGCGACGCGTCAAGGAAGTCGTCCAGTTCTACGATGAGAGATGGTCCAAGAAGCGAGTCGTCAGCGGCATTGACTTCTCCCCCAAATTCCCGGAGCTCGTGCTGGCATCGTATACCAAGAATCCCGCAGCGCCACATGACCCCGACGGTATTGTTCAGGTCTGGAATCAGCATCTCCACGACCGTCCAGAGTTCCTCTTCCATGCGCAATCCGATATCTTGACCGCCAAATTCTCACCCTTCCACCCCAACCTGATAGTAGGCGGCACCTACTCCGGCCAGGTCCTCCTCTGGGACACGCGAGCCAAGGCAGCTCCGGTGCAGAAGACGCCGCTCACCGGCTCCGGCCACTCGCACCCCGTCTACTCGGTAGACATTGTTGGCACACAGAATGCAAATAACATTATATCCGTGTCCACCGACGGTACGCTGTGCGTATGGAGCGTGGACATGCTGGCCCAGCCCCAAGAAGCCCTGACCCTGACCACGCCCCCGCCCGCCAAGTTCGAGGACCTTGCGCCCACCACCATGGCCTTCCCCTCGGCCGATCCCACCTATTTCCTCCTCGGCTCCGAGGAGGGCTCCATCTACCCGTGCCACCGGTACGACCGGGCCGGCGCCAAGGCCGGCGTGGACGCCCGCGTGTCGTACAAGGGACACGCGGCCCCCGTTATGAGTGTCGATTTCCACCCGGCCCGCGGGCCTGTCGACCTCGGCGACCTCGTCATCTCCTCCTCCCTTGACTGGAGCGTCAAGCTCTGGAAAGTCCGCGCCCCCGCCGCCACTAGCACCATCGTCGAGAGCGCCGGCACTGCAGTGTCCCCGCTCATGGAATTTGTGCGTGAGGATGTCGTCTACGATGCCGCCTGGTCCCCGGTCCGCCCCGGCGTCTTCGCCGCCGTAGACGGTGCGGGTGCATTGGAGCTCTGGGATCTCACGGTCGAAACCGAGATCCCCGTCGCGAAAATCCACCCCACGGCCCGGCGCGATCTGGGCGGCAGTGCCCGCGGCTCGAGGGATTTGCTCGCCAAGAGTCTGAACAAGGTTGCCTGGGAACCGCAAGATGGACGCCGGCTCGCGGCCGCGGGCTTGGACAGTGTGCTCAGCGTGTTCGAGGTCGGGCCGGATTTGGGTGGCCGCGACCATGCGCGCCCGGACGAGTGGGCGAGCGTCAAGAAGTTGGTTGCGAGGCTCGAGGCTGTGGGCGCCGGCGCTGCGGGGGTCGTGTGATTGATTAATGAGTCTTGACAAAGGCGGGGTTGATGTGTGGCGTGTCGAGGCGGGAGTTACTTCTTACGCATATTTTGTTCGGTCGAGAGAAAGATTATACCCCTTATCCAAGAGCAGGGCTTGTACTTGTCGTTGCCGTGGTTGTTGTCGTTTGGGACCTGGATAAACTGCTCGAGACCAGGTAGGAAGCTTCTAGGCTGGATACCTTACTGGGAAGAGGCGGGCAGCTACATATGTGCATACGTCCATACTATGTCACTGCGAATATGTCACAAGATATCACCCTGCAAACAATCTCTCTCTCGAGTCTTCAGTAGCGTATGGGTGTTGGTTGCTCGTTCATGTTGCATTACTGCCTGACGTGCCTGAATCGATAGGTCGAGCGACTACCTGCCTACCTACTTAGGTAAACGCAAGTCCTCCCATCATCCATTTACCCATGCCATCCTATCCCCTATTGACTTTACTCCAGACGAGCTTGCTTGCTTGTGTTCAAAGGATCGGTTTCGCTCCATCTCCTGCATTCACTACGCGGCGTCGTCCACGGCCCAAACGCTCGGGCCCTTTTTCTGAAGACTCGTCTTCAACTTTCCGAGGACCGCCGCGCGCTTCTCGCGCTTCTGCGTAACCGCTGCCTTGTCCTTCTCATCAAAACTCGTCAGTTTCTTTCGGGGCGTGGTGCGGAGACTGAGTGGGGTCGCGGAGCCAGACATCGACTGGCGCATACTATTACGCATGGGGGTAGATTCGCGCATCGAGCGGTCGGGAGAAAACAGCGTCATAGCCGACGTCGAGTGCCTGCTCTTGCTGGGGGTCGTGAACGGCGAGCCTTCACGACTGCCCGGCCCAGCGGAGCCGAGGCGCAACTTGCGCATCTGGTTCTCCAGGACGTCGATGTCGCCGGACCGCTTCTCCACCATACCCGTCAGCTTGGTAATGGTGCGAACAACGGCCTCAACCGTCGGCGTCGGGCCGCCCGGTTTGCCGGCCGCGTTGCTGACCGACACCAGCTTGGCTTTCAGGAGCGTCAGGTTCTCCTCGGCCTCGGCCAGGAGCTTGTACAGGCGTGCGAGTTGGCGCCGCAGGTCACTCTGCTGCGCGGCTTGCTCCGCGCTGAGGGGCATGAGGCGGTTCGCCGCGTATTGTTCCGGGTCCGCTCGAGAGGCAATGATCTTCCTAAGATCGGCTTGCTTGTTGCGATCCCTCGTCATTTCGCGTTGCAGGCCTTGGGTTCTCGCTGTCTTTTCCTCCATGTCGACGATCTTCGCCGCCTCCAGTGCCTGGCCGAGGTCCTGATCGATGATGCGGGTCAGGTGTTCCATTTGGCCCAAAGTCCAAGCCTCAGGCGAGATCAGGTCTTGCTTCGTACGAGTCTCTGTACGGGTCTGTTCGTGGCCCTGGATGAATGCCCGTAACGACCGGGCATTCAGACCCAGCGTATCGATCATTGAGTTGATATCACGGTAGACAGCCTCGACTTGAGCCGGTACACTCTCAAATGCCGGGGGTGCTATCCCAGAATGGGCGATGAATTCATCGAGCTCCAAGGTCGGTGCCACCTCTGTACTAAGCAGTTGCTGCACGGCGTCGTCCTCCTCGTCTTTCAGCACTTGAGTCTCGTCGGCCTCCTTCTTAGCTCTCGCTGCCCGTTGTTTTTCTTGTAACGCCTCCTCGATGGCGGCTTCCCTACTAACGATAGACGGGCCGACGCGGGACTGAGATTTCTTTCCGGCACCTAGAAACTGCGAAGCCATTCCAGGTGCACTGAAAGATCGAGAAGGGTCCTGTCCAGAAACCCGCGGCGGCACTGAACCCCGCATAGGGCTTGGTGATCTCGGACTGAGCGCGTTCGGCTGAGGAAAGACGGGACGGCCCTCGCCGAAAATGTTCCTGTGCTCTTGTTCGGGTCGTTGGATTGTCGAGTAGGTACCAGAGAGCCCTTCGAACGAGCTTTGCGGGGTATACCCAGGTGTTTTGTTGGGACCAACCGTGGACGGGCTAAGATCTTTTGCAACATCGACACCGCTTCCTTCACTAGCAGCTTCGGTGGCTTCGTCGTCCCGGCCTTCTTCTTCTTCTTCTTCCTCCTCTTCCCCCTCTTCCTCTTCCTCTCCACTCAACTCTTCATCGTCACTATCAGATACCGGGGGTGGATTGCTCGGAAATAGAAACCCGGGTCCAGCCACTGAGGAAGCTTTCTTCTCGATAGGGAGCGCCGGAAGCTTATTCTCGTGCGCTTTTGACTGCGTAACCGGGTCAGGTGGTAGAGGAGCATCTCCCGCAGGTTTTGGCTTCGCAGCAACTCCAGGCAAAGGAGGGGGCTTAGCCTTGATGGTGGAGGGATCCGGCGGCAAAGGTGCGTCGCCAGAAGCTTTCGGCTTAGCGGCGCTACTGGGACCTGTAGGCAAAGGAGGGGGCTTCGCCTTGATGGTAGATGGGTCCGGCGGTAGGGGGGCGTCTCCGGCGGCGTCTGGCTTGCCATCCGTCTTCTCGGACGTGGGCGGAGGGGAGTCTGGCGGGAGTGGTGTCTCTTCTGCTTTCGACGGCACGCCTTTGGTATCCGAAATATCTGCAGTAGTAGCCGATGAGGATGATGAATCGCCAAATGGGTAAGTGGTCTTACTGGTAGACTCTGGAGGTATAGGTCCTGATTCCTGTTTCGCCTTTGCCTGGGGAACTTCTTCCGTCGGTGTTTGGGCTGTGGACGCGCCAAAGGGCCCACCGGTGCTCTTCGGCGGGAAACTGAACAGCCCCCCGGGGCCGGAAGGAGTGGACGAGGTATTCGAGAGGAACTTGGAAGGCGCAGGCGTAGTCGTCGGCGTAGTAGACTCGACATTCGAAGACGATGCAGGTTGGCCGAAAATGCTCTGTCCGTTTCTTTTCGGTGTGTCTTCCATCGAAGCAGCAAAGCCTGAACCGAAGAATGAACTTCCGCCAGCCGGGGGTTTGTCGTCATCTTCGTCTTTGTCATTCGGGTCACGCTGGAACGTGGTCCCCAACTTGAATGGTTGCGACCCGAAAGGATTGGCATTGCCTGTGTTCGTCTTTGCGCTTGAGGGTGGGAAAGAAGTACTAGTATCCGTGTCCATAGAGACGTCAGCAGCTCCAGACTTGCCCGAAGAAAAGATATTTTGACCGTCAGACTTCGCGTTTGACCCCAGGGAAGCAAAGCCTCCTTGGCTCGCGAAACTAGCGAAGCCACCACTCGGAGATGGGGCATTCGAGCTCGAGAAAGCGCCGCTTGCTAACGGGGATGGGTTCTTAGCAAATCCTGATTGACCGAAAGTCGGCGCATTCGAGGAACCAGCCGCCGCAGCGGCCCATGGGGATGACTTGGCGCCTATGCCTGTGGATTGGCCAAAGGCCGGTGATGGTGAGCCCAAAGAAGGGGTCCCAAATGTAGGGGTAGCAGAACTAGCGCCGCCCCCGAAAGGATTCGAGCCAAACGTAGCTCCTGCGCCTTGGGCGGGTGAAGACGATGGTTGGCTTCCCCAAGGTGAACTCTTAGCACCGAGAGCTGAAGGACCACCGAATGATGGTGCAGCAGATCCGAAGGTAGAGCCACCAGCAGCAGCAAAAGGGCTTGGCTGCGCAGTCTGGGAACTTGAAGCAGCGAAGGGGTTTGGTTGGGCTGCCTGAGAACTCGGGGGCGGAGCAGCGCCAGTAGATTCTGCCTCGACGGCTGCTAGACCTGGGTAGGTAGTTCCGGTCCGTATCGATTCTGAGTATACAAACCACCAGCCAGACAAGACACCTTGGTCATTGAGAACCCAGTATCCGGGCAGAGGCCCAGGAGACTGGTCTAACTCGTCCGTGGGAATGGGCTTGTACACCTTGTCTCTGCTTGAGAGGTCGAGCGCTGTGCCGATGGGAGCGGGACTCTCCATGCCATCGCCCATAGGTAAAGTAGCCCGTTTGGTATCATCCGCCAATTCGACGTTGGTGAATACGTTGGTGGGCCCATTGGAACACAGCGGGGTCTTGGACCGAGCAACGAGGCCGATGTCAGGGATAGCAGTCGAAGAGAAGATGAGTACATCTTGAAGATTCGGTGGGAAATCCTTCAAGCGCACGGCAGTATGGTGTGGCGTCTTCTCCATTCCGAAAGGATCGACGGGATCGTTGAGTGCTTGAAACTGGAAATTCTGCCCCTGTCTTGTGACCAGATGGCATTTTGTCTGCGGTGTGCCTTCGGCAGTGGAGACATGGAAGGTCATGAAGAGGTCGTTCTCAAGCCAAATAACGGTCGATACTGGAGAACAGTCAGTGAAAATACAGCACGGTTGGTGTAAATCATTTGACTTGCCATAGTAAGATGGATTGAGCTCGGGCGGCCTAGGGATCTCGGCCTTGACAACACCTTCCGGGGTCATTTGGTGCATGGTGCCATCACTGAGCCCAGCGACCAGCTGCTTTCCTTTGGTACTCCAAGCTACGCATCCTACCTGCTCCTTGAGGACCTGACCAGCCGGGCCAGCCACGAAACTGCGTTCCTTCATGTTCGCCATGAGAAGCTTGCCGGCACTTGTGACAATGGCACAAAGCTCGCCCTTTTCCGGGCGAGGGTTGGGAACCAGAGCGCGAAGAGACTCGCCATTGGTGGGCATCTGAAAAGCAGGGTCTGTCGAGCCCTGTTGGAGAGCTGGGACATCGTACACAGCGAGGCCGCCTCCTTGTTCGGCGGAGAGGATCAGGAAAGACTCGTCGGCGGTGAAGGCAAGTTGGCATATGCGCGTGGGTAGAGGTAGCTTAAGCTGGGCCTCGAAGGGGCGGACATCGCTGTCGCCCTCGGGGGGGTTCTCGAATGCCTTGCGGATAGCGTCGGTCGAAGCAACAATCAGAGCGTCGGGGCCGGCGGCGGCCACGAGAGCCTGACGATTGGCGATGGTGATTAGTGAGGCGTTCGGGTCGGGTGCCGGAGACCATGGTGTGGTCAGGCGCAGCTTCGCGTCGGCTGCCAGAGATTTGAAGCCCAAGGCTTCGGTCTGAACCTCTTCCAACGGAGGGCCCTGCGAGGCAGCGCCAGAGCCAGCGGCAGGCATGGCAGCCGCGGCGTTCCCGAAGCTGAAAGCCATGACGCTCACAGGCGAATGGTCTTTCCGATCAAAGCACGAGAGCTTGTCGCATCGAACGTGAAGTGGGCGGGTCAGGTGGTTGGAGGAGGAATGGTGCACTCGTAAACACAGCGGCGGTACGGAGACGTTTCGTTAATCGTATCTGCTGGGATTAGATGAACTGCGCAAAAGCAGAATGGTGAAGTAAAGGTAGATGTGCTGGCAGAGGTGGAAGGCTTGGTGCGGATGAAAGTCCTCTTGCGCGCGACCTCGCAATCATATGCAAAAGAGAAGCTCAAGAGCCAGGCAGGTAGGCAGATACCTAGGTAGGTATGGCAGGCGGCAGGCAGGTAGCAACAGCAACGGCACCTTCCAAGGTTGGTAGCTCTGACATCCGACGGGCAGCTTCAACTGGAATCCTCCAAAAAATATGGGTGGGTCACCGGCCTGGTGCACGTACTGTGCGATCTGTAATAGTTGATGTCAAGTCTTACTGTAAAAACACACTTGAGCCCCATGTTTTACACAGTTTTATCGGAGCATTCACTGTGTCGGCGTAGATACAGATGCGTACCCACTTACCGTATCTAAGGTAGCAGGGGACAATTGGCGAGGCGCGTCTGGCCTGGGGCTTGAGCTCCAGGCGGCGGACGTTCGCAACGGCAAGGCAGCTAGCTGCCCGTCGTCAGCTCTCCAGAACAACCAACACCTTACAAACCTCCGAGCTTGCCTCAGCCGAACCATCCCCGTAACCTCGCCCGCCCGTCGCCTTTCCATTCTCCCAGCTTCGGAGCTTGATTAGGTACCATCAGCAGGACAAGTAAACGCCTGTCGTCAACCGTCAATCCCGCTCCGAGAGAGACCACAGCCAGCATGCCTGGCTTCGACTTCTCCAACTACAACCGCAATGCGGCCCTGCACGCCCGCGGCGTCCCGCTCCCCAAGGCCACCAGCACAGGAACGACCATCGTCGGATGCATATTTGATGGCGGCGTCGTGGTATGTCCTCCCGCCATCCGCGTTCATGGCCTTTGCCTTCTTCGTCCAGGTGCTAACGCATCACCTATCTAGATCGCCGCCGACACTCGGGCCACGAGCGGTCCCATCGTCGCCGACAAGAACTGCGAGAAGCTTCACTACATCGCCCCTCAGATCTGGTGTGCTGGTGCCGGTACAGCCGCCGATACCGAGTTCACCACCGCCCTCATCTCCTCTAACCTCGAGCTACACTCGCTCTCCACCGGCCGCAAGCCTCGCGTCGTCACCTGTATGACCCTGCTCAAGCAGCACCTCTTCCGATACCAGGGCTACATTGGCGCCTATCTGGTCGTCGCCGGCGTCGATCCCACCGGAACCCACCTGTTCACCGTCCACGCCCACGGCAGTACAGACAAGCTACCCTACGTCACCATGGGCTCTGGTTCGCTGGCCGCCATGTCCGTCTTCGAGTCGCAATGGCAGCCCAACTGCACCAAGGAGGATGCTATGAACCTCTGCTCTCGCGCCATCCAAGCCGGTATCTTCAACGATCTGGGTTCCGGTTCCAACGTCGACCTGGCCGTCATCACCTCCGACAAGACCACACTACACCGTGGCTATGTCAAGCCGAACGAGCGCAGTAAGAAGCTGAAGAACTACAAGTTCCAGCGCGGCACCACTGCCGTGCTGAATGAGAAGGTCATCACCAAGGACGAGATCGGAAAGTACGTCAGCGTGCACGAGCTAGAATCGGGCGATAACGAGAAGATGGACGTGGACTCGTGATGCTTCCCCGGGGAGGGTAAAGGATTGATGCGACAGGGTGGCCTTGTACCAACAGGTGTGCTATAGGTAATGAACGCGTTCCGGCACTCACCTTACCGAACTGAGCAGTACTTGCAAGGGGTGATTGTTTGGAAGGTCGATGGCGGGGGAGGGATAGGATATTAAACCCATGGCAACAACCCTCACCACCTCCGGTCCCGCCTCAATTCACGGTGCCCACTCTGGATCACTGACAATGTTGAAAGAAGCCGATTCCTGGACAGCCTATTCAATTGCCATAGCTATCGGCATATGCTAACATCTGATCTGAGCTCTTGCTCGACGCTCCTCATTCGAGTCGAATATATCCTCTTACATCAAATACACTCGGCCCCTGATTTCGATAAGTACGTTCATTCTGTCAGCTTTGCCGCTTTGGCGACGAGGTCGCAAGGACAAACAAGATCATCGGACCAGTCTCCAGGAGACGGGCTTACACTGATAGCAGAACTTGCCAAGTGAGCAAAGATCATGGAGAGTCGTATCGACGACAAGGTCATGGTGTGCATCCCCGAGCAACCCGGGCCCTGTCTACTTCCGGACATCGCACTGATCGCAGACCTCCCATGTTCAGTTGACTTGCGATGACTTGAAAGAACAAGCGTGTCCCTGCAATAGCGCCATGCCTGCAGCATGGAGATCAGCACTGCAGTTTGGTCCCGTTTGGCTCACCAGGGTCTGATCTTAACCCTCAGATTCTAGCCTGGCCGGCAATGACCGCAAGCAAACACGTCCACAACTCTATGTGCCTCAGGCACACGAGGATCTACATAGGCGGCTTGGGTGATCTCGAACGCGGGATAGAAAGCCATCCGAGGTCTTCATGGAGCGTAACACGAAGTAGTTAATCACTTGAGTTATACCCATGATGCCGGCCATCGCCCGCTATCGGGTACTGAGAAAGCTTCGTGTCCCTTTTCGTCGAGTCATGGGCAGCTTTCTAGCGTAAAGTGAGAAAAGACTCTAGAAGTCTATGCGTTCAAATCCACGGAATCCTGCTAACAGAGTGGCCTAACAATAGGAATCTAGGTACCTAACCACAGTTTCGCTGCCAGGGCTAGAGACCGTAGCTGGGCCGAAGTTGCAACGACTTCAAGCCGAGCTGTAAGGAAGGTTGGAAGGGTGGTATTGATTGCGAGGTTGTATTCCCAGGAACAAACAGCTCAGTTTGTCCTCTTTGCAGTACTGATGACGTTTGCCAATGAGATTTCCCAGAGACCTGGCGCATGGGTCCTTCGACAATGCGGGGGGAGCTGGGGATCCGCAACGGCGTAAACGGTGGAGTTGTGATGAGTCCATTGTCACTCGGAACCGGTCTCCTGTCTGTCTGTCTGTCCTCAAGAATTGCATTGCGTCTTACGGAGTTTCCCAGCAGAAGGCAGTGTACTTAGGTATCTACCACGACCACTTCGGATGGGAAGAAGGCGTTCAGTGACATCCACAATGTGTTCCGCCAGCCTATGGGCAGCCCGTCTCACCGCTTTCGGTCCGCCTGTACACACCGTGACCCTTTCAGGTGACTATAGGAGGCGACCGCACCTCGATCCGGACCTCGTCCCTCGTCATCGGTCAGAATGACGGCCTTGACACCAATCAGCTTGGGGCCAGCAAGGATCCTCCCGTCCTTCGCCGCTGCATTGCTTCTACCCCACCAGTTACCTTGCATACGCCTCACGGCCTACCCTGGTCAGACCTGGTCCGGTGCGTGCCTGGGGGAAGGGCAACAAGGTGAGCATTTAGAGTGATACGAGCCGCTTCTGCATCCGCCGTAGTCCTCTGTTGCTTCGACATCTGAGCGGTAATCCTGTAGACCTGGTTCTTGCGCCGGTAAGCCCATCGTGGGTTGTTTGTGCCTCGCCCTCTTCTTTGCTTTTCGTGTTTTTGGTCCTCTCATAGCTCGCGAACCTGGCGACAATGGGCTCCTTAAAGGTCGCGGCCGTAACCGCGGTCCTCAGTCTGGTCGCCCACGTCTCCGGATTATACCAGAACGGCTCGACCTATGCGCCCTGTGATTCCCCTATCTACTGTCAAGGAATGATCCTCAAGCAGATCGAATTGGCACAGCCCTTCTCTGACTCCAAGACTTTTGTTGACTTGTAAGCTTTTACCCGCTACAAGGTCCCATTTCGGTCATTGCCGGCGATAAGAACATGCCTTGACGGGAGTACAGGCCGACCAAAGCCCCTTTAGACGAAGTTATTGATGCCTTTCAGAAGCTGAAGAAGCCTCTTTCGAACAACACTGAGCTCAATGACTTCCTATCCAAGTATTTCGGTCAAGCTGGATCGGAACTCGAAGCCGTTCCCACGGACCAGCTCAAGACCGATCCGACATTCCTGGACAAGATCAATGACACCGTCATTGGCGAGTTTACGCGAAAGGTCATCGATATATGGCCAGACTTGACCAGGACTTACGTAGGAGGTGCTAACTGTACAGGCTGTGTCGGAAGCTTCATCCCGCTCAACCGCACTTTCGTCGTCGCCGGTGGCCGGTTCAGGGAGCCGTACTACTGGGACTCGTTCTGGATCGTCGAGGGTTTGCTTAGGACTGGCGGCAGTTTCACCGAGATCGCCAGGTTCGCCCACCCCACATCCTCTGGTTCACCGGTAACTGAACAGTAGCTGACGGAGACGCAGGAACATCGTCGAGAACTTTCTGGATTTCGTCGACCAGTTCGGGTTCGTCCCCAATGGCGCGCGAGTGTACTACCTTAACCGCTCGCAACCGCCAATGCTGTCGCAGATGGTCAAGGTCTATGTCGACTACACCAACGATACGAGCCTGGTGGAGCGCGCTCTTCCGCTACTGATCAAGGAGCATGGTTTCTGGATGGCTAACCGCACAGTCCAGGTCACCGCGGACGGACAGACCTATTCCCTGGCACAGTAAGTCCCAGATTCGAATCGCCAGCTCTGGCCTCATGAGTTAGCGGTAACATCTCGCCAGCTACGCGGTCCAGAACACCGAACCACGGCCCGAGTCTTATCTCGAGGACTACGTGACCGCCACCAACGACTCCTACTTTGCCGGATCAGGGATCATCTATCCGGAGGCTGCCCCCCTCAATGACACCCAAAAAGCGCGACTCTACAGCAACCTAGCTGCCGGCGCCGAGTCGGGCATGGATTACACCAGTCGGTGGCTTAGCAACCCATCCGACGCAGCAGACGACACCTACTTCCCTTTGCGAAGTCTGAACACCGCCAATATCGTGGGCGTAGACCTGAACTCCATCCTGTTCGCGAACGAGCGCGTGATCGCCGGCTACCTGAACGCGACGGGGAACTGCTCGGGTGCCGCGAAGTACGCCGACTTGGCCGCGAAGAGGTCGGAGGCGATGTACCAGCTCATGTGGAACGAGACCTATCACGGCTACTTCGACTACAACCTCACGACCAAGGCGCAGAATCTGTATGTGCCCGCGGACGCGGACGCAACGGCGGAGGAGCGGCAGGGCGCGCCCGAGGGGTACCAAGTCGCGTTCAGCGTGGCGCAGTTCTACCCCTTCTGGACGGGTGCCGCGCCGTCTTACCTTCGGAACAACCCGCTCGCGGTGAGCGTCGCGTACAAGCGCGTGACCGACCTCCTGGCCGAGAAACCGGGCGGCATCGCGGCGACGAACTACGCCACGGGCCAGCAGTGGGACCAGCCGAATGTGTGGCCGCCGCTGATGTGCGTTCCCCCCCTTTTCTCCCCTCCCCGACCATCACCCCGACCCATCCACTAACACCGCCGCAGGTACATCCTGATGTCCGGCCTCCTCAACACGCCACCGACGTTCGGCGAAGACGACCCCGCCTATGCAGAAACGCAGGACCTGGCGCTGCGGTTGGGTCAGAGGTACCTGGACAGCACGTTCTGCACGTGGCGGGCGACGGGCGGGTCGACGAGCCAGACGCCGAAGTTGCAAGGGGTGGGTGACGGCCAACAGGGGATCATGTTCGAGAAGTATGCGGATAACGCGACGAATGTTGCGGGGGGTGGAGGCGAATACGAGGTACGTCTTTTGGACAGTCTCTGCCTGGTTGAGCTGGGAAGTGTGGTTACTGACGTGATACGGCAGGTCGTCGAAGGCTTCGGCTGGACTAACGGCGTGCTCATCTGGACGGTCGACAAGTTCGCGAATCGGTTGACGAGACCGGACTGCGGCAACTTGACTGCGGCGGATGTCGAGATGCGCAAGAGGCATAGCGTGAGTAGCCGTGCGGTGGAGTTGCCGGCACATGATGCTCGGTGGCTTAAGAAGTTCGGGCAACGAGCGAGCTGAGTTATTCTGGTCGCTACCTACATATTACATCTGCAATGTACAGGCTTGATGTTACACCTTTTTCGAGATTAAGAGTCACTGACGAGAGCACGAGCTGGTGATTTTCCTTTTCCAACTCCCACCGCCCCGCAAGCTCTTCACTGCTACTCCTCGAGATCAGACCTAATCAATCCAAACTCGACCTGATCAAGTACCTTCCCGTGCTTGAAGACCGCCTGCCTACTAACGCCCTCCTTCTTGAACCCGGCCTTCAGCAGCACCTTCTCGCTGCCCATGTTCCCCTCAAAGCAATTGGAAGAAATCCTCACCAGCCAGTCCAAGTTCTCGAAAGCCCAGCGCACGAAGGCCCGGGCGGCGTCCCCCATGATACCCTTCCCCCAGTAGTCCTTCCCCAGCACGTACCCGAGCTCGCGCACGCGACGATACACGTCCGGCGTCGCCTCCACGGTATTGAGGCCGATAGTGCCCGCTACTTCGTGAGACGGCAGCGCGCAGATCACGAAGTGCGTCATCGGTTTCGCAGAGAGACATAGAGAGATCCATTCCGAGGCGAGGGGGAGAGTGTACGGGTGGGGAAAGCGGTCACGCAGGTACCGCACCACCTGCTCGTCGTTGAAGTTCCGGACGAGGGCTTCCGCGTCGCTGGCCTCGTAGGGTCGGAGGTAGCATTTTTCTGTGGCCAGGATGGCGGTGGAGGGGATGGAAGTGGTGGGTGGTGGTGATGTCGCCATGGTTGGATCTTGGTTGTACCTATCTACTAGGTACGGTACCTAGGTAGGTATTTCAAGTAGATAATCAGGTAAAGAAAGAGTAAGATGGTTAAGTTATGACGGATTGAACGAGAGCGAATACCTCTTGTTGGTCTTTGAGTTATGTATTCCATCAACTACGACGCACGGGTGGTTCTTATTCATTACTGAAGTATGTTGGAAGGCTTTTCTTCGTGACTCACCGGCCTGGTCAGCTGCTTGTCAGGGTAGCATGCGAGACAAGGCAGCCTATTGCATCCTAGAAAGGCTTCCTAGAGCGTGGTTCTGCTGCAATACCAAGGTAGCACATCTGTAGGCTGACTGCGCAACACGGCGTATCCGGCAGGTGAGAATATTCTGTGGTTGTTGGTTCTTATTATTCTCAGAAGCACACTTCGATCATACAAGGGATAAAGCATCTCATGAACCCGACTTACAATTCCACTGGAAATTCCAATCTGGCGGGCCTAGACCGGAAGCACTGACCAGGCGGGAGATCCCATGGGTGCAAGTGCTCTGTACCCGCTCCAACGGCAGACCATGCACACAGAGTGAAGTACCCAGTACGACGGTCGTGAACGGTCTTGAGCGCCGGGCATCGGCCGCGCTGCCACGAGGCTAAAACCCCACCATTTCGGAGCATGTACGCGCGCTAGAGCGGGACCCTGGTTCTTGTCTGGACCTGCAAAGGTGAAGGTGGCCTTTCGCGCCAGTCCCGGGTCTGCCAGTTGCCAGCCTTCCAGGAGGTCCTCACCTTCGCTGCTGAGCACCCATCGACTTCCAGGTTTGCGTATCACCAGCCCCGACGGCGGCAACCACACTTACCTTAGGTACCTACCCCGACGACTCCATCCCGTCCTCGCACCACCAATGCCGTGCCTACGGTCCTAGCGCCCATACCTATTCGCCGAAACGTCGCCTGCTTCCCTTAGGTTTCCTGTCTTTCTTTGATCTTCCTCGACCGAGGCGCCACCCACCCATCCATCAGCATGCCCGCCAAGTCGAGGTTCACAAGGCTCGATGCCTTCACCAAGACCGTCGAGGATGCGCGGATACGTACCACCTCGGGTGGAATCGTCACCATCATCTCCCTGATCGTCGTGCTCTACCTGGCCTGGGGCGAATGGTCCGACTACAGGAGGATAGTCATCCACCCCGAGCTTGTCGTAGACAAGGGACGAGGTGCGTTGCAGCTAGACTGACCGGCCCTCTGTCGGTCGTTGCGTTGTCCCCGAGCTAACCGGTGCTGCTGCTGCTGCTGCTGCTGCTTACAGGCGAGCGCATGGAGATCCACATGAATATGACCTTCCCCAAGCTTCCCTGCGAGCTCCTCACCCTCGATGTTATGGACGTATCTGGTGAACAACAGCATGGTGTGCTGCACGGTGTGAAGAAGGTCAGGCTCCGGCCTGCCTCTCAGGGAAGCGGCGTCATTGATACCACCGCATTGGCTCTGTAGGTTCCGCCCTCAAGCTCCCCCCCTCTACCTTACTTTGCCGTCGCGAAACAGACCTCCCCTGGCTGACTCTCCTGTCTGCCCTTAAGTCATTCGAAGGAGGAGAGCGCTCCTCATCTCGACCCCGACTACTGCGGTGGCTGCTACGGCGCCCCGGCACCGAGCAACGCCGAGAAGCCTGGCTGCTGCAACACCTGTGACGAGGTCCGCGAGGCCTACGCCCAGACCTCTTGGGCCTTCGGTAGAGGTGAAGGCGTGGAGCAGTGCCAGCGGGAGCACTACGCCGAGCGCCTGGACGAGCAGCGACAGGAAGGCTGCCGTATCGAGGGAGCCATCCGCGTTAACAAGGTCATCGGCAACTTTCACATTGCTCCGGGTCGCAGCTTTAGCAATGGCAATATGCACGTTCACGACCTCAAGAACTACTGGGACAGCCCGGTGCGACACTCGTTCGAGCATCACATCCACCAGCTTCGCTTTGGCCCTCAGCTCCCCGAGGACATTGTGGCCAAACAGGCAAAGAACAGCCCCTGGACCAACCATCACCTGAACCCGCTCGACGACGTGAAGCAAACTACCGACGACCCCAACTTCAACTTCATGTACTTTGTCAAGGTTGTGCCCACCGCCTACCTGCCGCTCAGTTGGTCCAAACCCAGCAGCTACAACCGCGCTACCGACGACGACGTCTGGCTCGGAAGTCTGGGCAACGCCTTCGACGGTAGTATGGAGACGCACCAGTACTCGGTTACGAGCCACAAGCGCAGCTTGGCTGGTGGTGACGACTCGGCAGAAGGCCACAAGGAGATCACACACGCCCGTGGTGGTATTCCGGGTGTCTTCTTCTCTTACGTGAGCGCTACAGCAACATGGTCACTCGTCCCGGCAGCTGCTAACACTCAGAACAGGATATCTCCCCGATGAAGGTGGTGAACCGCGAGGAGCGGGCCAAGACCTTCTCTGGTTTCCTGACGGGACTTTGCGCTGTGCTCGGTGGCACCTTGACGGTAGCTGCGGCGGTCGACCGGGGCGTATACGAAGGAGCGACAAGGTTGCGAAAGCTCCAGTCGAAGAACCTATAAAGACAAAAGATACGAGTGAGTAGAATGTAAACTAAATCTCGATCGCGCTGCTTTCTTCCATGCTCGATCAATTGTGCTGCATAGTTAGGCAGTGGAGTTACCGGCTAGTTCTTTTTGGAAAAAATGAAAGCGTGATATTTCCACCTTCATGATCGATTCCATGATGCATACCGTATATATCGTTTTAACAACTTCGGCGTGGGGGCTAACGTCGAGGTCGTATCGGCACTGAAACTGAAGCTACGGGTTTCCTTTTGACCAGGTACACCACGGAGGAGGGGATTCGAGAACGAAGGCGGTAAATTGCACTGAGCAATCTGGAATCCGACCCCGGAAGTCGACACTTGGCGACATTCGCAATGCCGGGAGGCGGTACACCAGAGAGTACTATTGTACATTAAACGTGGAAAGGTGGTGAATTGGGGCGGGAGATCGGGTATCTCCACGTGTTTCCGCGTTCTGTGTCTGCGGCTGCTGAACATGATGCGATGTGATGAGGCGGCTTCCCGCATGTACATATATCGGATCCTGGCTTGATCAACCAAGTCGGTGATCGCGGGATGTGTAACCGGAGAAGGACGTCGGGGTGCTCAGAATAGGCATCCCCCAATCTTCATCGTGGAGGGTGTAATAATAAGAGATTCCTGTTTCTTGGCTCTCCAGTAGGACAGCATGTATCACGGGATGTGTTACCAGATTACAGTACCTAAAGTACCTAGGTACCGCATTCAGGGCAAAGATATGTGTTCTTCATCGTGACCACGATGGGATAAAGAGTCAAGACTCCTGGTCCTTGGCTTTTTCAGTGGCATCCGGCCGGGGTCTGCTTATATTACGCAAGCAGCGGACATACTTACATTGGTCCAGAACCAGATGCTCGCGGGCAATGTAACCGGTGGTGGTGGTGAATTATCTCGAGACCCTCCATCGTGGGCCCTTTAATGTGGAATGTCGATTCCTGTTTCCTGGCTCCGTTCCGCGACAGCACGTCCACGGGTACACCTGATCTTAGGTAGTATGAATCTTGGCTGCTTAAAGTACTTAGGCCTGGTCAGAGCCGGTGGCCAGCAGAGTTAATAAATACTTTACCAGCCATTCCGAACTGTCCATCCGGTTTCGTGGCCACGTGACGGAGATGAAACGCGATCGGGTTCGCTGTGGCTTTCATTGTGTTTTATTAGCAGTCATGCAGGTAGGAAGAGCTCCGGAGAGAGGTGGTGCTGCACCGGCTTTGTCGTCGCAGGGCGGAGGGCCAGCGGGGGTAGACCCTGCGCGATCGTCCTATGCATGTGCGCTGTATGGTACAAGCCGTCTGACCGATGCTCAAACAGCACCGAATGCCTCCCAAAAATATCTACATCTTACGGTGTTGCTACCTACCTAAGGTACCTACGCCTGGTTGGCAGGGTTGGAAGTGTAATAAATGTAGATACGGTAGAAAGAGGCTTCTCGTGAGGCTTCCTACCTAGGTAGTTTATTTACACGTGTGGGAGATGCGGTAAGAAGGTCGGCTCTATATATGGAAAAGATGGAAGGGTTTTAGAGGATGCTAAGAAGCAGCCGGTCATGTGCCCGGGTCTTTCGCTGCCAGGTGAGCAAGACGCTCGTGTTCCTATTCCGGGCTCTTTTGCTGCAGGTCCCATCGTATCGTGGCTTTCGTGCAGCCTGCATCAGGCCGCAAGCGGATTAGCGGCCACGGCAGGCTCTGCAGACTGCGGGTTCGGGCTTGCTAGGCCTGCTAGCTCAGGGACCCCCTTGCTCCAGATCGGGGCCAGCAGAGGAGGGAAGGGAGGAAAGGGGAGAGTGACCGGTGATTGGACGGGATTGCTAACCATTACTCCGTAATTTGCGGTGCTGTCTTGGCTGTGCTTCCAAGGCTTCTTGTTCGAAGTCCACCCGTCGCCCATCGCCGGGCCTGGACTGGGCAGGACTGGGCAGTCGAGAGAGCACGGGCCTGTGCAGTGGACATAACGCATCACCAAAACCAGTGGGCAGCGGGCAGCGCTAATACTCCCTAGCCGGGATAAGGTAACGGGCAGTTTTTAGGTACTGCACAGTGCTACGGACCCCGGGATCTCTGGCTCGGGGGGGGGTTTCTGTTAGAGGGGACAGAGGGCAGAGGCAAGTGCCTCAGCGGGCCTCGGGTGCTAACAGCTAACGTAGGTGCCTACCGGTACTGACTGCATGCACATGCCCCTGTGTAAGCCACCAGCTAGCCCAATCCAGCCAGCACCCGCGCCGGCCTAAACTCACTTGACCTCAACGCAACTCGACCTCTCTTCGCTCTCACCTCCGCGCCTCTCACCTGCGAGAGGTACGTACGCTTTGCTCACCTTCCATTCGTCCACCTTCAGTTCAATTCATTTCCAATCACCGACCTGCCTACCCAGCAACCGACGCTCTTTCGCCCTTTCAATCCTTCTATTTGTCTGCTCTGTCGTCTACCAACTCACAAAAGCATCACTAGACGACGCGTTCCCGGCTGCTGTCCTGCCGTTTCGCACACCCGTGAGAAAGAGGAAGAGAGGGAGAGAGAGAGAGAGGCGATCCAGCACGAGTCCACTCTCCTCCTACTTCGTACCAGCTACCTACCTACTACCTACCTACTCAGTACCTATTCAACTTCGCCCCCTTCGTCTTCCCTTCGACCACCTAGGTTACTCTAGACCAAGTCAAATGTCGATGCGATCTTCGCCTCCGGAGTTTTGAGCAAGAATAACCCTGCATCTTGGCTGCTTGTGCGCCTCCTCACCATCGTTTCTACCCTCTTCTCGCTTCTTTCTTTCTCGACCTCGTAAATGACACGACCTCCCTGCTCGGGACCCTTAACCGCGGCAGTCCACCTCTGTCCGCGACCATCGCACCAGCTGTCTAAAACCATCACAACCTCGTAATTCCATGCGCCGCTCAACTGCTGCTCGGCTGCCAATCCGCCCATCTGGCATTCCATAACTCCTGTCTCCCATCGTCTGCGAACCCCGACCTCCGCCGCCGATCTAACTGTTAGGTGCTCCCTACACCCAGATCCCCTGACACCGACGTCAACAAGTTCGCCGGCATCTCGATCGCAGCCACCGCCAGACCTACCTACCTCTCTCCCTACCACATTTTCGCGTCGCCGAGTTGTCTTCACCATGGCGAGTCCGAACCGACCCAACTTCATTGACCTGAGGAGCACTACCTCCACCTCGGCCAACTCCATTTCCTCCAGCGCATCGCGTCCTCTCCGTTCACCACGCCTCCATGTCGCGGGCGAGGTTCCGCCCGCCCTCTCTCCTCTCGATGCCTTTGCCGCCCAGAGCCGAGCGCTGGCAAAGCAGCTCAAGCAGAGTGAGAAGGATGGAAACCGGCTGAGTCGCCTGCCTCCCTTGACCATCGAAAGCCCTTTGGTCGTGCAAGGACGCTCCGACTACTTTCGATCCATGTCCCAAGAATCCCCCGACGACATGCCCGAGCTCTCTCCCGGGGCCAAGACCGGCCTGGGCCTCACCTCCGAGGAAGTGTCCCCTACAGAACGACCCGTCTCTATGCACCCGCGCATGAGCCGCATCCCTCCCACCCCCGACGAGTCTATTCCTGTCCCTCCTAACCCTTTCAAGGATGCTATGCGCGGTCGCCCCTTGAGTAAGCTGGAGGAAGACGAGGATGATGGTTTATATGGTGCTCGTAGAGAGCAATCGCCTGGTGACTTGGAGAGTCTGAATGGCGCGTCGTTGGAACGCAAGGTCTCCGTGGACCAGCACCTTGGCCGAAATGGCTCCTCTTCTCCTGGACGCTTCCCTCCGACTACCCGAAAGCTGTCCAAGACTACTTCTCGAGAATCGCTCGGCTTGGTACCGCCTCGGACCGTGTACCCGAAGCGTTCTTCCAGCATCATGTCGGCGCCGCCCGATTCCAACAATGACGACACTCTGGGTGCCTCGTTCCACTCCCAGCCGGGTCGAAAGCTATCCACCAGCAGCGCCTTGTCTAACCCAGCTATCCCTTCATCTGCTAGCCGCTATCAGAGATCCCCTTCAGTCAGCTCAGAGGCCTCTGCTTTGCCGCGACCACCCGCGTTCAACTTTTCACGCCCCCTAAGCCGTTCTGGAACACCAAACGCCGATATGCCTTCCCGTCAGGCTTCTTCGGATAGCCACCCCTCTTTTGCCCTGGCGGATGACATGGCCCAGACACCGATTAGTATGCATAGCGATTTCACCGAGGGCGAGGAAGGTAAGGGCGCCCCGTCCTACATCTACTCCAAGTATCCTCTTCCGCGAGGCAAATCTCTCCAGCGAAACTCGATTATCTTTCGCGACCCGGAACACGCATCCCAGTCCCATTGGGAGCAATCGGCGGTTCCGCCAGGTAACATTCAGCCTTTCTCGAAGGCTGGGCAGGCACCGCCTTCGCCTCCTTCCCGGCCAACAAGTTCCTCTTCCCACGCTGGTGACTCTTTTCTGGCTCGCCCATCCCTGGAACGAAGCAAGCTCTCCACCGAGATGTCGGCAGATGCTGGCGCACCCTCGCCCGAGCCCAGTCGCCCATCTACGAGCGGAAGCAGGCCATCGGAGGATGTTCCGCGGGGTCGGGCGCGCACATCACCAATGCACGACCAAGCGCAAGCCCGAGGCCGGACGCCCGGTTCGATATCCACGACCGATTCGGCCAGCACAGCTAAGCCGCCCCGATCAGAACGTTCGCATGCTCCTACGGCGGCGGAAATGAGCGCAGAGGAACACCTGGCCAAGGGTATCAAGTGCCACGAGGATGGCTCCGTGAACGAGTCGACTTACCATCTGCGTCTAGCGGCCCGCGGCGGTGACTCGACGGGAATGCTACTGTATGCGCTGGCTTGTCGACATGGCTGGGGTATGCGGCCAAACCAGAAGGAGGGTGTTGAGTGGTTGCGCAAAGCGGCCGACGTGGCCGGCGCCGAAATCGCCGACGATGAAGGCCATGTTCAGGAGGGAAAGACGGTGGACTTTATGGATCGCAAGACGCGCAAGGCTCAGTTCGCATTGAGTATCTATGAGCTGGGCGTCAGCCACATGAACGGGTGGGGCATCGAGCAGGACAAGGCGCTCGCCTTGCGCTGCTTCGAGATCGCCGGGAGTAAGTCCACTCTCACCACACTTCCTGTGTTCATTGAGGTTTGGGTGCTAACAGCACATGACAGACTGGGGCGACGTCGATGCTCTCGCCGAAGCTGGTTTCTGCTGGGCTCAGGGGATCGGTTGCAAGAAAGATCTCAAGAAGAGTGCCAAGTTTTACCGGATGGCGGAGGCGAAAGGCATGAGCATGCCTGGCAACAGTTGGTGAGTTCCTTCAGACGCCCTGGCCAACAAGATAAAGTACACAGCTGACAAACGAAAACAGGATCCACAAGCCCAAGTACGACGAGGATGCCGGCACCGCCAAAACGAAGAAGGGCCGCAGCAAATCAAGGAGTCGGGCGATTTTCCACAAGAGAGCCAAAGAGACGCCGGCATAGATGCCTGGTTGCCGACTTGGGCAACCATGAGATGGACAATCTTCTTAATCGTAATTTTCCCGGTGTTTCGGCGAATATGGATTGCGCATTCGACAGGGGCATTTTGCGAGCTACCTTTTCGATCTTGGAGACCGAGGTTTACGGTCCAGGGTTCTACTTCGGTTCATTCACATTTACCCTCCTCGCTCTACGGTGGCTATAACCCCACTGCGGGGGGGGACTGATTCACGGCGTCAATAGCCGCATTTCGCATGAGCATTACAGGAACGGGAAAAGGGGGGACTTTCGTGTCAATACTTGGAGATATTTCTCCAGTTTAGGGAGCTGCCGAAGGCGGCCAAGCAGAGGCAGATTCTTCTACACAGTGCCATTGTACATAAACAATTCTCGGAAGGCAGGCCGGATAGCGGCCAATTTGGCAACAGCATTGTTGCGACAGGCACCCAGGGTGCTGAGGTTCACGGCAGGCGGTCATATTGACCGAGATTTACCTGGGAGGCCGTTAGGTCGAAGGATGGAAAGGGGTGGGAGATGCTGCTTAAGACTCCCGACAATCGATCTGAAAAGTTCTGAACTTTTACGCACATGCAGATTTTAAGTCCACTTTATCGTCGTGATGCAGGTATTATTTGTGGTGCCAAGGATTGCGCAGCACGATTTCACGGCATCAATGTCGACCACCTGCTACTACGCCTTAAACCCGTCACCATAAGGACTGGTCCCTTTCGCCGCCGCACTGCCCACGCTCTTCGAAGCAGTCCCCTTTTCGGCAACGAGCTGATCAAACACCTTTTCGAGCCGGCGCACCGCCTCCTCCCCGATTTGGTAATGCGTGATGAGTCGGTTCCCCATGACCTTCAGCCCCTGCTCCCGCGCCAGCTCCTGGAAGCGCGCGGGCGTGGCGCCGAGCGAGGCCAGGTCCAGGAAGCACATGTTGGTCTCGACGGGCGCGGCCATCTGGCCGCCGCGTTCCGTCCACATACCGGCGACGCGCCGCGCGGTCGCGTGGGTCTGGGCGAGCAGGCCACCTGTCCCGTGGGCGTCGGACCCGAAGGTGGCGTCGACCGCCACCCGCGCCGCCGCGGCCACGACCCCCGCCTGCCGCAGCCCGCCCCCGATGGCCTTCCGGACCCAGCGCCCGTGCTTCAGGGTCTTGGCGGGCCCGACCACGATGCTGCCGATGGGCGCGCCCAGCCCCTTGGAGAAACACAGCGACAGCGTGTCGAAGTGCGACGCGTACGCGGTCAGGGACCCGTGCCCGGCCGCGGCGACTTCCCAGAGGCGGGCGCCGCTTTACGGGGTCTACGTTAGTGATGGGGTCGGGGTGGTGGTAGGTAGGGGAGGATACCTACTCGCAGTGCATCAATATCCCATGGGCCCGCGCGAACTCCGATATCCGCGCCACCTCGCTCAGCGGCATCACCAGCCCGCCCAGCGTGTTCTCCAGGCTGATGACGCGCGTGGGGCAGCCGTGGACGTCGTCGCCCAGGACGACGTGCGGCCGGATGTCCTCGAGGGTCAGGTAGCGGCCGTTCGCGGGGGCGACGGTCTGCAGCATGGCGCCGCACAGCGAGGCGACGCCGCCGGCCTCGTAGTTCACGATGTGCGACCGGTGGTCGCACAGGACCGCGTGCGGCGGCTGGGTCAGCAGCGCGCGCAGGGCCACCTGGTTCCCCATCGTCCCGGACAGCACGAACAGCCCGGCTTCCTTGCCGGTCAGCGAGGCCACGTGCGCTTCCAGGCCCGTGGTGGTCGGATCCTCGCCCATGACGTCGTCGAGCAGCGTGGTGGTTTGCACGGCCGACAGCATCGCCAGCGTCGGCGTGGTCATGGTGTCGCCTGCGAGGTGGTTGGGTAGGTTATGAGATGTCCGATATAGTAGGAGACGCTTGGGTTAAGATATGAGTCGACTCACTCCTCAGGTCGAAGGCGGCGGCGCCCTCGTGGCCAACCCAGCTGCTGGCGGGTTTGGAGTTCATCGCGGCGGTGTCTGTGCCCATGGTGACGTCCGTTTCCTTGTTGGTATCAGTGCTTTTGTGGGTGAAATTCCGGGTTGGGAAGTGAAGATGACGGGCGCGAAGTTGGTGGTGGTGGAGGTTTGGTGCTACCGGCGGCGGCGGCGGCGGCGGGGTTGAGAGCGAGACCGGATCAAGCCGTGAAGATAATAACGTTGGACTCGGCTTCTCCCCGAGCTGACGTGGATTGGGTGCTACGCTCAACGCCCTCTGACAGGACGGTCCTCGAACCGACCACCGCCGGTGTGGTTGGCACGATGGGCGGCCTCGGGCACTGCACCGCGACAGCATGTTGTATTCAATCTTAAAATTCCTCAGCTGGGATGTGAGGTGGGAATTAAGGTTAGGTGAGCTTTGCGGCCCGGGGCTTGCCTTGCGGGCTTGCTGCAGCTTTTCCCCTCGGGTCCCGGGTCCGTTCTGTCTCATCGTGGGGAAGAATGCGAGAGGCTGATTGGCTTTGCGGCATGCGACTATCGTATTAGCGAGTCACGGCGCGCTGTCTTGGGACTCTTGGCTGTAAAGGGAAACAGTCCAATAATAGATGCCGGATTCCCCAATTCCCCAAGAACCTGGTTAGGGATACATGCATCTCATCACGGCTTGCACGGCTTGCACGGCTCACGGCTCACTTCAGCTGATCCTCACTCTCATCTCACACACACACACACACACACACACGCACACCAACCCCTGAATTCCATCGCTGACATCCATCCACCCACATGCCTTCATCAACCCTCTCATCGCCGCGCTTCTTCTTCTTCTTCTCCTCCTCCTGTCTTCCCGTGAAGAGTACTCTGCGCTTGAACAGGGAAGGATCATGCAATGGCAACCCTTCTACGCGCTAACCGGCGAAGATGCGCTCGTCTGGCCCCCGCCTTGGTCCTCATCTTCCTTCTGTTGTGGCTGAACCCCAACTGGACCGATACCTCTATCCACCATCTCTCCAGCTTTGATCCCACCGCTGTTGACCTCGCCCTTCCCACTGCCACTCAGCAACTGTGCAAGCAGCATGGATGGGCTCCCTTTCCCGCTCCCAGCAGGAGAAAGGTGTACGACCTGATCATGGTCAACACCGAGCTCGACTGGCTCGAGATCCGGCTGAATTCCACCTACCACTACGTCGATTACTTCGTCATCGTCGAGTCCAAGAAGACATTCACCTATCGAGACAAGCCCCTGCTCATCAAAGAGTCGCTCGACAGGTTCTCTGCCTACCGGGATAAGATTATCTACCATGAGCTGGAAATCCCCGACGGCTTCCACTCCAACCGCGCCAACCCTGCCTGGGACTTCGAGGACCTGCAGCGGAATGCCATGTACGACCAAGTGCTGCCACGCCTCAAAGATACCCAAGCACCGGTCGATGGCGACGTCATCGTCGTTGCCGACGTGGATGAGATTGTTCGTCCCGAGGCCTTGGTTGTCTTGAAGGCTTGCCAGTTTCCACGCCGCCTCACTCTCCGAAGCCACTTCTACTACTACAGTTTTCAGTATTTGCACAAAGGACCCCAGTGGGACCACCCGCAGGCAACATACTACCAAGGCTGGAGGACCATTCTTCCGACCAACTTGCGGAACTCGGATGGTGGCATCCAGCCGTTGATCAAGCGTAAGAAAATGGCTGTCCGCTGAGACTCCCTTCCGGTAATACGCGGGCTGACACGTGTGACTCTAGTCGAGAAGGGCGATCTATGGAGCGCAGGATGGCACTGCTCAAGCTGCTTCGCCACCATCAACGAGGTCCTGACGAAAATGGCATCCTTCTCCCACGTCTCACTCAACCAGGACGTCTTCCGAGGTCGCGATCGGATCGCTGATCGTTTCAGGAATGGACGAGATCTGTGGGATCGCGAGGGACAGGAGTACGTAAGGATCAACGGAAACGAGGATATACCGCCCATGCTAGTCGATCATCCGGATCGCTTCTCCTACTTACTCGATAGGGATGGCCCTACGGCTGGCTTCCTGGATTATCCGTGAGTGGTGGACTTGGTCGAACAGCCTATCTCGAGAAAGCCTTCCACCAGGTCTAGGTTTGGGGATCACAGGGGCCTACAGAGGCAGCACAGACCAAGATCTTTCGTACTCGGAAGACCGTCCCGGCCCTGGCAACACGCAGAAGGATCTGGGCGAAGGTTATGTCTCGGTCACACCGGTATATCGGTCCCCTTGTCTTGTGTTCACTAGCAGGTCACAACCTTTGAGGCAACCTCAGGCAACCAAGACTTTACAACGCGCGAGCAGATTACGTGGCCAGTGGATGGCCGTTATTCAGGGGCTTGCACTGCTTCGATTTGGATGGTCGAATGCACTCACTACCTGGCGATGTAGATTAGGCATCTTGGCTGACCCTCGACTGCTCACCTTTAGCTGTTAGTGACTACACGGGTGGCAAAGGGCACAAGGTTTTGACTTACGGCCGACGATGAGCGTCAATCCAAAGCAAGACGTCTTTAGGAGTCGGTGGCAAAACCTGATAGAATATTGATACCGCCCATTCGTACCCAGCTACCTTCTGACGTGCCCATTGTCTCGGTGCTGGCCCGCCCTCTTCCATTAATCTTCCATCAACAGCAGTCGAGTCCGAGTTGTCGAGTGCTGGTTTGCTTACCTCCTCGAGGCCGTTACCGGGGCACGTGCCAGCTTCGGTCAGTGGGCGGAAGGAATGGGTCGAGGTGAATACAGCTAGCTACCTAAGCGGTCGCGAGTGCATTTCCAATTCAAGGGATTCTGCGTTGCCCGTCGCAGTGGGAAAGGGCGGTTCTCGGTCCAGGTCCACCACAGCTTGGCCATAAAGCAACGCAGACCGAGCCCTCGATGCCTCTCCTCCGTCCATGATCACCACCTCTCCTTTCCTACCTTATCCCACAGCATACATATTATCTGTTGTATACGAGTTCAACCAATATGCTCCTCATCCCACGCGCCTCGCCAGCTTTTGCCCTCGTGGTCCTCGGGCTAGTCCAAAGCGTGGCCGCGCAGGGCTTCGTCGGCAACTGCACCTGGCAGACAGGCCTTCTGGTCGCAGACAGCTTCCTGGGCATGTACTGCAACAACGACAACTGGGCCAGATACAGTTATCAATGGACACTGTACGCGGGCTCGAACCACTTCCGAAACCCGAGATGCCACCAGACTGACCATGGATAACTACCTCTTAGGCTTGATCTAGATCCCTGCCTGGTCAACAACGGGGGCGAGCTCGTCGCATACAACAAGTGAGCGCGCTAACACTTCCAAGTCTTGAAGACTGGGCTGGGTCTCTCTGACCCTTGTTCACAGCGGAAACTTCACATCTTCCTGCACGAACTGCACGGTACGCGGGAGCCCCGCCGACTTCATCCTCGACTGCGCCTGTTACCAGCCCGATGGAAAGTACCAGCCTGCCTACTACGATCTCAGTGAGCCCTTTCCCTCCCTGGTCCCGTCTTCCGGGTTACCTGAGCCTCTCGGGTTGACTGACGATGCCCCAGATCGGGTCCTCTGGAATCGCAACGGCTCTCTTGGTTGCTTCGAGCACGCCGGCAACAAGACAGAGGTCGGACCTTTTTGACCCTGCGAGCCTCAACGCGTGTCGATACACAGGGTGTGGCAAACTTTCGTTCTTTCACCTGCCTTGTACCTCCAACGATAGACTTATGCAATAGACCTAGATACTGGCCTCCCACAAGGACCATGGGTCTGCGCTTTAGCAGCAGTGTCCCCTTTGACTGTCACGAACCTACGCTAGGGGGGGGGCTTCTCATTCATTCCCACCCGAGGTAAGTGACGTCGTCGGATGTACTTCTGCTGCCCTCTCCTTGCGGTGTTACAGTAACGTGTCGGCAAGCCAACTCACCAGGCTTGACGTAGGACCGTGCCAACACCGAATGTTCAACAGGACTGTCCATAGGATCTTGGCCCGAATTCTGCATGCTCGTGCGACCCGACCGAATTCTGCTCAGGCACACTCGTATTCTAGTGGTCCAAATTTCAATACCGCAGAACGGGTACCGACTGACGGGAAGGTCCCGACAACGGGCGCAATCCTCAGCTCCCGAAATCCTAGATGTGTTCATACACTTTACTGGAATGTATTGTCCTCTGTCGGAGTACGAAGCTGAAAACCAGTAGCACACTGCAAAATGCCAACCCCCAAAGAGACGGTACCGTTTCGTCCGTGTATCTCTACCTAACGCACAACGCCTCAACCGAGCCCGCGTACTCCCCGTCCACGCATCGCCGACGCGTCTAGTCAAGCATGGAAACCATAAAAGCGACCGGATCCTGCACGCCCTCGAACTCGGCGAGATAGCCATCCATGCAGGCACTGAACGACACCCGTTCCTGCCGGTCCCCGTAGAACCCGTCGAACTTGACGTCCATGGCGTCGGCGAGGCTAGCCACGTCGCCCTGCGGGTGCAGGGTTTCCCACGGCCGCGTGCACACCGCCCCCTTGCACCCCTTCAGCGTCAGCATCAGGCTGTCCACGCGGGGGATCAGTGTGGTGACTAGAGCGATGGTCAGTCCATGGTTGAAATGAAGAGCGGTGGGAGGTTCGTACTGTTCCATCCGTTTATTTGGCCCTCGGAGTTATATAGATCCGTCATCTGCACTTTATCGGCCTGTTCACTCGGCGTTAGAACATGAAGGGGGGGAAAGGGACGGGTCGGAACTTGCCTTCATGTCGTAGAGATTGTGCTCGTTGGTGCACCAGACCGTGTAGGAGATATCGTACCCCTCGCCGATCACGCGCAGGCCTTTGTAGGTATTGCTGCTACTTTCACCTATTACCAACGCTTCGGTAAGTGTCCCGATACTGACCAGCAACAATGGGGGGAAGGGGGCTCGCCATACCTGGCTGGTAGATCCCTTCCTGGATGCCGGCGCCCCAGAACTCGAGGTTCACCTGCTCGCTCTTGGGCCGGGCCGCCGATGCCTGGGTGCCGGTTACGGGGATAGGCTCGCCGTCGAACTCGGCCTGCGTGCGTTACGTACGCGTCAGCAGCAAGTTCTCCTCAACTTTCACTCCCAGTCTTTCTTGCACGCACCTGCAGCGGGATTCCCGCGAGCTCGAAGATGGTGGGCACGATGTCGGTGTGCGAGGTCGGGAACGACGACGTCTGCCCCTTGGCCACGCCCGGCCCCCGCACGTAGAAGGGCACGTTGTAGTCCTCCTCGATCGCGCACGTCTTGCCCGGCGCGAGCCGGTGCTGCCCGATACTGCAACTCACGCGTCAGCAGGCACGCATTGCTGCCCCCGTGATTAGGTACCTCCATAGGTAGGTAGGTGGTGGTGGGGGGTGGTGACGGGGATGGGAGACTGTCTGTCTACGTACTGGTACCCGTTGTCCGCCGTGTAGATGAGATACGTGTTCTCCAGCACGTCCGGATGCGCCTCGAGCCGCTCCATGATGGCGTCCAGCGTCTCGTCCACCGACTGCAGCGCCAGGATCCGCTGCCGGTACCAGTTGTCGTTGTAGTCGAGGACGGTCTGGTTCTGCTTGGGCAGCTGGCTCATCCAACCGCCTCCGCTGGGCTGCGGGGGTTGCTGTCAGTTTACACGGGTGCTGGGAGGTCTGGGTGAGGACAAGTCAGCTCTCACCAGGTCGGGGTTGAAGTTCGCCGTCCGCGGCACCTTGAGGTCCGGGTACATGTCCTTGTGACGATCGGCTGGGATGGGTGCGCTGAAGCCACCGCCGGTGGCATCGGCATGCGGACCTATGGGTGCCACGCCGATGAAGAACGGTGCGTCCTGCGATAGGGCGTCGTCCATGTACTCCATGGTCCTCTGGTATGGTTGGTAACGGTCAGCCTTTATTCAGTTATGACAGGGTGGCCAAGTGGTAAGGGGCTGTGGGTAGGAATAGTGCTGGAAGGGATTGCCATTACCTCGTTCACGAGATCCGTCGAGTACTCCCCCGTGAGTGTTCTAGGCGCTTCTTGGTTGCGCTGCATGGTCACATTCACATACTCGTACGTGTTCGGGTCGAGGAAGACTAGATACTCGTCAGTCCGCGTCTGCAATTTCCCGTTCGCAAGGACGTACAATCATTCTGAGTCCAGCCAGCGGCGAAGGGCGAGCTGTATGTTGACGTGCTGTGGCCATTCATGAGTTTTCCGGTATAGTAGGTGTTGTATCCCTCTTCTTGAAGCCACTGTATTCCCCAACACATGTCAGCGAGCAATGCGATGAGCAGACTGGAAGGTCGACCTACCACTGGAAGATATTTATCATTCCACCCTTCGGAGATGAATTTGGTGTAACCCCCTAAGGCGAATTAGCATCCGGCGTAAGCTATAGTCAAGGGAGCGGAGGTATGCACCGTAGGGAGGGCTGACGTCGGTAACATTGGTGTTGTGAGCAGCCCGTCCGGTTAGCAGGGAGACACGCGAAGGGCAGCATAGGGCCACAGTGGCGAAGTGGTTTTCGAAGGAAGTGCCCTGGTCGGCGAAGTGTTTCTTGAGTGCGGGTTGGTAGTCAACTGAGTCCAGGAGCTTGTCTTGGTCATCCGTGATGATGAAGATGAAGTTCGGCTTTGACTTGCTACCACTAGGAAGAGCCGAAGCCAGGGACAAGGTCCAGGGCAGGGCGAGAACGGATTTCCTCATGGTGACAGAGACTTCGTAGCAGCCTACCGGAACGCCTTACCAGCAGAAAAGGAGGAAGAAAGGGGATAGGCGACTTGGACAACAGCAGACTGGAGAGGGAAAACATGATGGACTTATATATACCGAAGGGCGTACGGGAAGACCAAACTCGAGGATATCATCACTGATGTCGCAAGAGAGGTACCCATGCCAAGCGTGGATCTTAGCTGGGTAGCCTTGCTGATGCGAATATTCGTCAAGATGGCGTGCTTGGCACGCTGACCGCGTATAGGTAGCAGATAGGACCAGCGATCCAATACCAAGGCGCAATTCCCGCGACTGTGGTAGTCACATCGCAGGTGCCATTCCCAATCGGATCCCCGGAAGCCTTGCGGCGGTGTTGAGAGGTAGGTTAGGTAACAGTTGGGAGGGAGGTCGCACGGCATTCGGGCGATCTCGGTTCGCTTTCGGTTCGTACACTACTACTACTACTACTACTGCTGCTGCTGCTGCTGACGCTGACCTTGCACCTGGGTGGAACAGGCCATCCATCCACTGAGCGTATGTATGGGTAGGGCAAGGGGAGGAAGAAGAAGCATCGAGGTTTCAATCAAGCATGACTACGCTGACAGGTTGACAGGTCGGCAGGTGACCGGGGATGGGATGTGACCGGAGTCGATCCCCGTTCCCCGACCGGCGGCCTTCTCCTCACCACCGGCATCTCCTCTCCGGCCTTTCACCCTCCATCCCATCATCCGCACAGCATATCCGACACCACCGACACCAGCCTTCGGTTGGGCGTACCGGTAGTGGTGTTCGTCCCAACTTCCACCTTCAACTCCCGCTTCCCCGCCCTCCGCCCCCCAGATGCCAATGCACCAGCACGCCCTAGCGGCAGCTAGATCTTCTGGCAGTGGAGGATCTCCTCCTCGATGGCCTCGCCGAGGCTCTTGGTGGTGCCTTGGCCGCCCATGTCCGCCGTCATGGTGTTCGTCTCTCCCCGCGCGAGGACCCGCTCGATGGCGGCGAGCATCGCTTCGGCTGCGGCGTGGAACCCCATGTGATGTAGTAGCATCTGACCGGCCCACTGAGCGAGGCATGTCATGTCAGCACGTGGTCTCGGCGCCGGCGCCGAAGTCCGGGGCCGGGGTGGCGAGGGGGGGAAGTGGGAGGAGGGGAGGAGGGTGTCAGTCAGCCTTGTGCTCTGCTCATTGGCCCGAGTGGACGGACCAACCTCCAGAAACGGCCTTGGGTGCGAAAGGAGGCTCTTCAGGTCCTTGTCACACAGGCTTACCTACAGGCAGGGTAGGGTAGGCAACGAGGGTGGTGAGGTACGAGGGTGGTAAGGTAAGCTTACAATCATGCCGACCGGGTTGGCTATGCCCTTGCCGGCGATGTCGGGCGCGCTGCCGTGGACAGGCTCGAACAGACTCGGCAGCGAACGGTCTGGGTTAATGTTGGCCGACGGGGCAATGCCGATGGTTCCGGTGCAGGCTGGGCCGAGATCCGAGAGGATGTCGCCAAAGAGGTTGCTGCCCACGACGACGTCGAAGATGTGCGGCCGCTGGACAAAGTGCGCGGTCAGGATGTCGATGTGGTACTTGTCGACGCTGACGTCCGGGTACCGTTTGGCCATCTCACGCACGCGCTCGTCCCAGTAGGGCATGGTGATGCTGATGCCGTTGCTCTTGGTCGCGCTGGTCAGGCGCTGCTTCGGCCGGCTCTGGGCGAGGTCGAAGGCGTAGCGCAGCACGCGGTCGACGCCGACGCGGGTCATGACCGTCTCCTGCACGACGGTCTCGCGGTCGGTGCCCTCGAAGATCTTGCCGCCGATGGAGCTGTACTCGCCCTCGGTGTTCTCGCGCACGATCCAGAAGTCGATGTCGCCCGGCTCGCGGCCGGCCAGCGGGCACCGCACCCCCGGCATCAGCCGGCTCGGGCGCAGGTTGATGTACTGGTCGAACTCGCGCCGGAACTTCAGCAGACTGCCCCAGAGCGACACCTGGTCCGGCACCTGGTCCGGCATCCCCACCGCCCCGAAGTAGATCGCATCGAACCCCGTCAGCGTCGCCTTCCAGTCCGCCGGCAGCATGTCCCCGTGCTTCCGGTAGTACGCGCAGCTCGCGAAGTCGAACGTCTCGAAGTGCAGCGAAAGGCCGAACACCTGGGCTGCCGCCTGCAGACATCGCACCCCGTACGGCATCACCTCGGTCCCAATGCCATCGCCGGGGATCACGGCGATCTTGACCGGAGTGCTCGCCATACTAACGGGCTCGAAGTGTCCTTGGAAGCGCTCGTACGGATAGGAAGGCTGACAAGGTGATTTGTCATGGACGATGATGCTTCCGTTATCGCGTTGGGCTTTGGTTGTGAGGAGTAAGTTGGAGTACCGAGGTAGGTAAGTACTGAATCTACCTACCTAGCTCACCTATTGAACATGACATTGGGTTAGGTTACAGTAGGTAGTACCTTGGACTGCAGTAGAGTCAGCCGGAGCGCAACCTCGTTCCCCACTGCCACGCAGACTCGGGACCTGTACCTCCTATCACGAGTCGCGATCGGAGCTTACGGAACCCTATCGTACCATACTTGGACCTTCTGTGGTTGCGGCAGTAGGGCACAGGGGGGGGTGGGGGATCACCCGCGCTTGGCCTTGACTGTACAGATCCGTGGTTCGTTGACTCGGAGGGGCACAGCCCAATTGGGTCAACGAGTATAAAGCACTCAGCTCTGTATGTACGACCTAAGTACCTAAGTTAACCTGAACAAACGGCCCTTCTGCGTTTCCTCCGTGTCGTTGTAATTGACCAGCAGTTCTCCCTTCTTGCCGTACCGCCGGGGCCTCGTGCGCGCGACGTGTACGACGTCGAAGCATCCCCGTAGACCATGAACGTCGTGGAAGATATCATCCATCTCCAGCGACCGGTACGAGGTCTCCGGGTAGAAGAAGTACACGCACGGTACCATGAACGCGTTGATCGCCGCAAATACGATGTACGTCTGGTATCCGAAGTTGGCGAACGCCGGCGGCGTCACCATCACCACCTTGGAGGCGTCAGTATCGTCAGCCGCTTGGGTCGTCACCAGGATATTGGAGTGACTTGTACCACTGCCACGGATTAGATGGTCAGCATATGTCTAGAAGAAGGAGCTCATCTCGGTGGCTGCATGCGATCTCAGAGGACGATGGGCTTGCACGTACTAAAGTTGAAGATCCAATTAGCTGTGGTGGAGATCACGTTGGCAGGCGCCCGAATCGAAAGGGGCGTAATCTCTGCCGGGTATAGCCTGAACCCTCTATCAGAACTGATCAAATGCTCGAGTTTCTGCGACTTACCACTGTGGAGGATAAGTCACCCCCTCTGCTCTTTTGCGGGTGAAAGGCCTGTCGTGACGCGGTAGCCATCTTGGGAGAAGGGCAGCGATGGAGGACAAAGCAGAGGCAAGAAAGAAGCCCAAACAATCCAGCGACTTAAGAAACCGGAGAGCCCAATGTTGTTCCGGAATATCGTGGCCGCGTAGTACCTGCCCGGGTATCAACAAGTGACAGCCTATCGCGTGTGACCGCCATCGCTTACGTTATGATGTTGATCCCGGAAATCTGTTGAAACATTTGTTTGGTTCACGTAGGCCACTGTGAGTGCTGTCAGCTGTTCTGGGCCAGAATTTCGGCAAAATCGGGTCACACCCACAGACGGTACGGTGCAGATTTCTGTTCCTATTCCTCTTGAAGCAGTGCTGTGCGTACTTAGTCAGGTCCGCGTGGTGATGGGTTGGATGCGACTTGCACGCGTCCTACCCGGTACGCGGCAGCAATGCTCCAAGCAACGCGTGACGTGAGGTAAGATGTAAATCACCCTGTATATTTGATACATGGCTCTTACTGCTCCCGGGCGGCGGGTTCTCTGTATCGATTTCGGTGAACTGGCCGAGGAAGGTGTTGGCGGTCAGCTTCAATTCCCCATCTCGTGCTCTGCGGTGGTCGGAGGGAGGGTCGCTTTTATCTGGTAGCGCACCATGGCGCCGGTACCACGGGTCAGGGATTGCTGTATTTGGGCAACCCGTCTAGTGGCCGACTCTCCAGTGACGACGGCCTTCAGTTTAGAGTTCACGGCTCCCTAGCGCTTCGCGGGGTACTGGAGAGGGGGTTGATGTTTCCACGGATCGGGTTACCAAGGTATATCAAGGAATCGACTCTAATACAAGTGGATGTTTAGCAGAGAACCGCCTTCAGGACATCCAGGCTGGCCGCCCCCCCATTGGTAAGGTATGCCACGGCGAGCCTTGACATGGCAGACCTACATTAGTTATTACTGAGCGACAAGGCATTGAAGACTGGAAACCTCACTTGCTAGAATTCAATGGCAGTGACGGACAATGCAATGTTGCCAACCTTGTACAACCCATTCACCCACATATAAACCTAGTACACTCGGTCAATGAGAACCACCCAAAGTGCATCCGTGAAAACAGCACAATGGTGCCCGCGAGCATTACTCTGGGCTATATTCGCCTGGAGTGACTACCTATTCAATCAACATCCCTGAAGTAGCTTCAACGTGAATGTGCTCTGTGAATCGAATTCGCGGCCGAGACAGCGGATATCTTCCTATATAGCCTGCTCTCTGGTTGCTGTTGCTCGCACCTTTTCCTTTTTTTCCTTGCCCGTTGCTCGTCAAGAGATTATATTTTGCGCTGATCGATCTCTTTTCACGACACTCCCGAGCTGTTCTCTGTTGCCCGATTCAGCAACAGTGTGCCAGTATGGGCGCACACAACCCCGTCTCGGCCACTATAATGTGGTACTTGATGCTTCTCCTGGCTTCCCACGCAGCCAGTGTCTCTGCCATGCCTGACGGTCAGTACCAATATTGGGAATTCTGGTCTTTTTCGCTCCAGGTACGATTGCTAACACGCCACAGGTCCGTCTACCAGCTCCGTTGTCTGCGTCTTGGAGCAAGTTACCCAGATTGTGGAAGTTTGCCCCACCAGCACGATAGTGATCGATGGTACTCTGACAACTCGACCATGGACAACTCGTTACGAGACTGGGGCCGTCACTACCACCATCGCGGATACGAGCGCTTGTCCTGGTTCCGGAGACCACCCTGTCACGCCGACTGTTAGTCTTCTACCGTCAGACGTACCTGCGCCAATCTCCGGCATTCCTGGGCCCGGAGAGGTTACCGGTACCACGGCCACGGTCGGTGCAGTCCCGGGTACCGGAGGCTTGCAGGGAACTGCCCCTTCGGCGAGTATCCCCGCTTCCGTAACCAGTGGTGTCTCGGATACCGGCATGTCACGCGGAACCGGACTGCCCCTTAACCCGAAGACAGGAGGGACTAGCGCGGCTTCGGCCATCAACAACTTGCCCGGAGCTGGTGGAATTACGACATCAATCTCGTTACCTGGTGTTGGTCTGACCACAGTCTCTCTCACAGAAGGCCAAGTTACTGCCATTCCCTTACCCTCTGGGCTGCTTACGACCCTTTCAGCGCCGGGAACAGGCGTGGAAACCGTGATTCCGCTGCCCGGTGGTCAGCAGGTCACAGTATCACTTTTGCCTGGAAAGACCAATACGATGTCAGTCCCTGGCATTGGCCTGACCACCATAGTTCCATCGCCACCTACGTCGCCAAGCTCTGATACAATGCTTGCACCGTCTTCTTCCTCTTCCCAGGGTGCTTCATCAGGTGGGCAGCTCGGCCAGACTTCTCCCACAGGTAGTCCCACGCCAACTGGAACGCGTTCACCCCAGGTCACGGGCTCTCTGGATTCATCCCTGCGGTCGCCATCGTTGACGGTGTCTTCGAGTAGCACATCCACGGACTTACCGCCTCCAGTCCTGACGGTGCCGGGCGATGAAAGCTCAACAACACAACCTCCCGGAGATGCGACGAGCTCACTGGATGGTACGGCCACGATAAGCCCGGGAGGCGTAGGCACAACTTCCTCAGGCAGTAGCCCTACACTGCCCTCGGTGACCAGTCCAGGCAGTTCAACTTCACTGGGGGGCACACTGACGACTACTACTCCGGGAGATGTAGGTACAATTCCAACGGGAACTCGATTGACTTCAGCTCCCGGCACGGTACCCAGTAGCACGACTTCGCCTGTTGGTGTTCTTACGACACCCACAGGAGATGTAGGGACAGCCCCTGCGGAGACTAGCGAGACACTGCCTCCTATGGTTGTTCCCAGTAGTTCGACTTCGCCGCCTGGTGTCATTAGCAGTCCTCCTGTGGAAGATTCTACGCTCCCTCCGGGCATTAGTGCAACGTCGTCCGCAAGCAGTGCCTCGAGCAGTTCAACTTTCCTGGGAGGTGTTATACCCACAGGTGTCGATACTTCTCCGCCGGGTCAGAGTCCCACTGTCCCTCCTGGAAGTGCTCCGACAATCCCACCTGGCCAGACTCCCACCAATGCTCCGGATAGTGACCCGACTCACCCGCCCGGCGGTGACCCGACTCACCCACCCGATGAAGGCCCGACGAACCCTCCAGGAGGCGGTCTCCCGACGTTACCTCTTCCCGGTCTTCCGACGCTGCCTTTGCCAGGCCTCCCTACGTTGCCGCTTCCAGGCCTTCCGTCGATGCCCCTGCCCAGCCTACCAACGCTGCCACCGCCGCCTCCCCCAGGGAGTAACCCTACGCCACCTCCACCTGGCAGTATCCCCACCCCCCCTCCTCCCGGGAGCAATCCGACACCGCTGCCAACTGGAACGCCCCCGACGGCGCCTCCCGGCACAGTCCCAACGCCGCCTGCACCGACTCCCCCGACAGCATCTTGCAATCGGCCGGCTGTCCCCAGTGCCAGTGGTGCCACGACCACACGTAACCCGACGCCTCTATGTACGGGGCTGACAGACTTCTCCAAGTACCTGGTTACGGTCGATGGGCGGGAGTACTATGTTCCTGCAAGGGGGGATCCGCTGCATTTCATGCTTAACGACGCAACTGGCACCGAGGTAATTGTAGGGCCAGACCAGGTGGTCGTCGGCGGTGCGTCCTTTCCCGTCCCCAACACGCCACTGCCGACGCCTTCCGAGGCCTCAAACGGTGCTTCACGGGTCTCCTTCAGGTCTAGGCCGCTACCAGCACCTGCACTGCAGCCTGGCGATTCGGCTGGAGGTCGCGCGTTCGCTCGTCAACAGGCCGAGGACTACATCAAGTTCAGCGGTGAGATGACGGAGCCGGTTGGCAGGCTTCTCATGGCCATGTTTGACTTCTTCGCCCGGTATGACGCACCATCCGATGCGAGCGCGACCGATTTACTCGGCTCTGAGGATCAAGCACTCGACGCGGTCCTGGGTGCGGCGCAGAACGTGTCGAGTCTCTTCGACGAAAGTCGCCAGGAGGCCTTTGAGGGATTCCTGCAGCAGGTCCTGCTCCTGGATACACCTGAGGACGAGGATGACAACGACGATCCTGAAGTACCGGGTGACGTACCTGGAAACGACTCGTGTGACGTATCACCAGAGGTGCCGGAGCCAGGCGATGAGCCCCCCGAACCGACACAGGCCACAGCCTCCGAATACATTGATCAGGCGTATGCGGGCCTTCCAGGTATCCAGGACGTTTGCCAACGCGTGCCCTGGAGGACTGAGGCTCTCCTGAACGTGGGACGTTTCCTTGGGCGGACTGACTGGACTTCGCGCTCGCAACTGGCTGCCCACCTGAAGAAGTATCGGTCGAACTACATGGCCAACCAGCCTCAGGGAGCCGATGGACTTGCCGGTGGAGGGGGTGTCATGGTATCGGGGGCTGCCGGCTTTGACATGGTCAGCAGAACGCAGCTCGCCAAGACGACCGAGCTGTTCGGGCGGCGTCACTGGTACATCAAGTACCAGGCTGGCAGGATTCCGCTCTGGTACTTCAACACCACGACCGCGTTCCTGGACAAGTCGAGCGGCATTACGGTCGGGACCGAGACGAGCTTCACCAGCACCGGGTACGGGTACTTTGCCGGCCTCGACAAGGCACAGGGCTATCCCGTGATCTGGGCGCTCGAGCATGCCAGCCGCTTCGTCGCCTGGCTCTACCTCCACCCCACCGAGCAAGAGGCCCTGGATCTCGAGAAGGCCGGATACTCTTCTAACGATGCCCGCGCACCTAGGCGTCGAAGCCCGGCCTCGCGAGCCACCAAGACCATGCCCAAGCCTCGAGCGCCGTCGACAACTTCCGATGCCGTCCCACCGGCCACGTTGCACCAGAGACTCATCTCGGCCATGTCGACCAGGACAACGCCACTCGAGGGTCAGAGCTGGACGCGAGACAAGTCCCAGGGCAAAGACATCACCGTCTTCATTGTCGACACGGGATTCAGCACTGGATACGGCAACGTAAGTTACACCCCCGAGCAGAGAAGAGACGCATTGGCGCGCGAACGGTTAGCTAACAGGATCGATCCACACAGGAAGAAGAGATTGGTCTGACCGCCGAGGATCTGCAACACAAGGACAACTGGGCTTACGTCGCACCGAACGACATGATGATCCCCGACATGGATGCATCGCGGTACTCGCCCCGGAATATCGAGGATTCTGCGGTAAGTTTCCGCGTGCTCCCTCGGTCTGGCGGCTGAGAACTGACACTTACTTCTCTTTCCCTCGTTACCAGCTCGATTCCTACGGCGAGGTCAGGGGCCACGGTACACAGGTTGCGGTGCTTGCGGTCGGCCGTACGTACGGCATTGCCCAGCGTGCTCGTCCCTACATCATCAAGGTTTCGAACAGCTACAGGGACTATGCGGGAGTGTTAAGGAGTGGCCAGAAATGGCCGGCAGCAGTCGACCGTGCTCTCAACAAGATCGAGCAGGTGGTAGTGCAGAGAAACCTGCAGGGCAAGGCAGTCGTGAACTTCTCCTTCTGTAAGTCAACCAAGGTACTGAAAGCACAGTACGTATTGTTGTGTGGTAGTCGAGGGTAGTCGAGCTTACACACACTCTCGGTAGCGCTCCTGGAGTTCGGGTACGACAGCCAGGGCAGGAATTACCACGACATCTGGAGAGAGGTCTGGGAAAAGCACGCCAACAAGTTCTTCGACCTGGGCATCATCTGGGTCCAGGCCGCCGGCAACCATGGCTACTACCCGCATCTCCCCGAGGAGCTTCCCACATGGATGGGCTACACGCTGCCCCAGGGACTCGCCGGGTACCACCATGGATTGCTAACCGTTGGCGCCTGCGATAAGGTCGGTACATACTGGCCGGGAACAACCCCAGCCGGCCCCAACGACGTGCCGCAGGCGGAATGGGCCCTGAAGGGATACGTCCATGTCTGGGCCCAAGGTGTGGATGTCCAGTGTGTCGGGCCCGAGGGTGTGGTAAACTACGAGACGGGTACCAGCTTCGCTGCGCCTCAAGTGGTGAGCCCCCCCCCCCTTTTTCCTCATCAACAACATCCCCAGCAAGTAAGTAGTAAGTAGGCAGAGAGACTGACGAGGGACGACCACAGGCTGGCCTCGTGGCCTACTTCCTTCGACTCTACCGCGACGAGTTCCGATGGTCCTCCCGTGGGGATGCCACGCAAGGACGAACCATCATCCAGAGGATGGAAGATCTCATCGTCGGTCGATCATACCGGCGCCTCCCCAGAGAGCAGCAGTGGGGCGGCGTCGTGCCCCCGTTCCCCCTCCCCTCCAAGATCAACGTGGCCTACAACAACGTCCATGGACATCAATCCGGTAAGCCTCCGTGGCGTCTGTCTCTGCTGCCCCTCCCCTCCTTGCGTTTCCCCTCCTTGCGTGATCTAACCAAGGGCGATACAGACTGTAGGTCCTCACAGAGTGGGAAATCGAAACGCGAAGACGCCGGCCCCGCCGACCCCGCCGACCCGAACTTCGTATGCCCCTACGCCCCTGATTCTGCCGAGGCCCCGGATGCGATACCACCTGAGATAACGGCGACGGCCTCGACGTTCATCACGTCCGGCACGGGAACACCTACCGCGTCGAGCGATTCACAGTCGGCCGGTACCACGTTGGTGGGAGTGCCCCCGGTGGGCCACTCATCATCCGTCAGCTCGACCATGGCCATGCCGGCGACCACATTAGCGACCTTGTCTCCGTCCACCGACTCCTCGACGAGTTCTACGGGGGCGGCACCCTCTGGTCCGTCTGAATCTTCGTCCAGGTCGACAGACTCGCTTTTGCCTCCACCCACGTCGGTGGCTTCGTCCTCGTCTACAGGGTCGCCCGTGCCCGCCACCACGTCGGCGGCAACCTTGTCCCCGGATACGTCCTCGTCTTTATCGGGCTCGTCTGTGTCCTCGACTGGTGCTCCCACGTTTCCGACTGGCTCCTCTTCTTCCTCCGTGACTACGTCTCCGGAGTCGCCCGTGCCGGCGCCGCCAAGCTCCTCTACTGACACAGGCTCACCCATGCCCGCCACGACGTTAGCCACCTTGTCTCCGGCCCCCAGCTCATCCGCAGGCTCATCAGCTTCCTCGGGCACGTCCGGAAACTCGCCGTCGCCTACAGACTCGCCTGCACCGTCGAGCACGTCTGAGAACTCACCACCGCCAACACCGCCGAGCTCGCCTTCTTCTACCGGCTCGCCGGCTCCGGCAACCACGTTGAGCACCTTGTCTCCGTCCGCGAGTTCCACCTCGGCCCCCACGACGACGTCGACGCCTCAGACGCCGCCACCGTCCCCGTCCCCGTCCCCGTCGCCCACTTCCACGGCGGAGCCGACATCCTCGCCCGAGCCCACGCCGACGCCTACGCCGACGTCGCTCCTCGGCCCGGCCCCAGGCCCGCCACACTTCCACACGTCGGAACTGCAGCCGTCGCCCACGGACCCGTCGGCACCGAAGCCGACGGTATACTACGGGGCGCCCAGCGCGCCCGGGTGCGCCAACGACGAGTGCTCCGAGTGCTCGCCAGGCTTCCGGCAGCACTGCAGCGATAGCGACACGGAGAGCGAGGTGACGTGCGTATGCGCGTGGGACTCCGGGTGCGCGCGGAGCCCGGTGCACCGCGGCGAATGCGACGAGATGTGCGCTGAGAAGAACCAGCCGCGGACGTGCGAAGTCGGCTCCGACGTGGATCCGGTCTCGTATCCCAATGGGTAAGTCCAGGTCTCCTCTTCCTTAAAATCCTTCTCCAGTGCTCTCGCTTCATGCTAACCCGGCCTTGCAGCTTCTGCCCGTGCAGCGCGGTCTCGTGTGAGCACACCGACCTCGACTGCGGACACGTCTTCTGCGCTCCTGGTAAACGGGTACAGTGCAGCACCGGCGGGGACAATACCGGCTTCTGCGAATGCGCGTGACGATCGCTGGGGAGCGATACCGCCACATCCTGGCTGCTACTCGGGGAGGATGGATAGATGATGTGGCCGGGTGATTAATTGGAAAGGGCCAAAAAGGAGGGTGGGAAAATAAAGATAGGTAGGTAGTAGGTAGGTTAGGTAGACGGAGAATGAATGGTATGAATGAAGATAACGATGACAAAAAGTAAAAGATGAAGAATTATTTATGGCGGTACTGGGAATCGAACCCAGGTCTACACGGTACACGGGTGGATGTTGACCACAACGTGTTGTACTAGCCACTATACTATACCACCTTGGGAAACAGGTGCGTTATTTGATCCCATACCACTAGTACCGCATGCACCGCTGATCCCTCCGATTGGATTGGACACGACCACCAATCTCCTCCACTTCCGCCTGCCTGCCACATTACCCCAGGCGTTGTATTGCCCTCTGCATCGTAGACATACATACTCATCTGCGTTGTGCTTCTATCTTGGTCATGCCTTTGGTGAATAACGCCGACCGAATCTAAAACGCGTCGCCAATGGCAGTGCTCAACTCGGTTCCACCTCAGGTTGCATCCCACTTCCATAATTGCGATCTCCCTCGCCATGGATGGTGACGGGCCCGATCCGGAGTTGCCAGTCCGTCACCGGTGGCCGTCCGCTTTGGCCATCGCGCCGCTGCTCATTCTGGTCTCCCTGGTCAGTCTGAGCACCAGCATCGTAGCGCTGCCTCTCAATCGGTTGTTGGAGCAGCGGCTGTGTCGCGATCACTATGCCATGCACAGCGATCTCCCGGAGAAGCTCTGCAAGCTCGATGGCATCCAGCAAGCGCTGGCCCGGATCATGGGCTTCCTCGACACTCTTCAGGTTACGGGCGGTACGCATTCACTGGCTTCGACTGGTAGCATGCGGTAGTGGCTAACTCTCCGGTATCCCACCAAAGATTTCCTCGCTACCATACCCCTAAGCTTCCTCGCCGAAAGGTACGGCCGCCGAACCGTCCTCTGCCTGAATCTGCTACCACGCTTCTTCGTCGCGCTCTGGGCCCTTGTCATGGGCTATCTGGGCGACGCTATTCCGCCGTCCGCGGCAGTCACCGCTTCCATCCCTGCCATCATTGGGGGCGGCGACACCTTGTTCAACTCACTAGTCTACTCTCTTGCCGCGGAGATGACTGACGATGCCATCATCAGGTCAGTCCTTCCTCGCTACCCAGTCCACCGTCTCTAGCTGATGCTGTCTGGCTAGAGCAACCTACTTCAGTTGGATGACGGCTGTCTCTTCTGTGATCGGCTTCCTCGGTCCTGCTATTGCGGCTCTTGCCATGTCTGCTTCTCTCCTGCTTCCCTTTTGGACTGCCATCTTACTTCTCCTGCTCGCCATCCCCGCCGTATCACTACTGCCCCGTCTAGGGCCTACGGGAGACGAGGAGCTCCTTCGGCCCATGATGTCGTCTTCGAATCCGTCAGCCCGCCGAATGGACAGCCGCTCGCGGTCAGTCCTACTCGCTGTGACTGTACGGCTGCGCGAGCTTGTCGCTACGATCAAGGCTCAGCCCAGAAACCTCGGCTTTCTTTTGGCCACCTTTTTCTTCGCTGCCTGGGCAAGCTCTGACACGAAGCTTCTTGCTCAGTATATCTCGACGAGGTACAAGTGGGGCTTCCAGGCTGCCGGGTACCTCTTAGCTTGCAAAGCAGTTGTCAACTTTGTCATTCTAACTTTGCTCCTCCCGCGGATCCTCAGAGCCCGGGGACCGGTATCCCAGTCGCGCGCTCAGACTACCTGGAACATCTCTTGTGCGCGTTTCTGCTTGGTTATGTCAATACTAGGGGCAATCATGATTGCTGTCTCTTGGAACATCTGGCTCCTGCTTCCCGGCCTCTTGGTTTATGCGCTTGGCGTTCCATTGTCAGTATTCACATTAGGCCTCTTGAAGTCGTCTTCCATCGCGGCCCAGGTAGAGGACTATGCATCCGATCCGGGCGGTCCCAACACTCACCTGTTTTCCATCGTCATGCTAACCAAGACACTGGGCTCCCTTGTTGGCGCTCCCACTATGGCGACGGCATGGGTTTTGGGGATACGTGTAGCCTTATATGGCGCACCATTTTTCGCCTCGAGTCTGATTTACCTGGCAGCCGTTTGGGTGTTTTCCAAACTGAGAGTGTAGGCCATTCTACGCAGTAGCCCCAATACGAGCTGCTGGTCCCAATCTTGGTAGCTTCGGGCCCTCATACGAGGCCAGGGTGTGATCCTCGAGTAAGGCCCCGGGCACATTCATCAATGGCATACCTCTGGCCTTCGTCGCAGCTGAACCGTCGTTGTCCTCCTCTCGGCCCCGCGCGGGGCTGAACGGGACTAGGGGCTCAACCTTGGGGGTTAGCATCACGAGGAAGGCTAGCTAGGCTGGTCCTTGGTTATGCCGACCCTGACAGTGCCAACCCAAGTATGCCGTCGGTTGTTTTTACCTGGCAGGTTGTTCACCTTTGCGTCGATCTCTGATGTCAGCTGGGCGACGGTGAAGACGCCGGCCATGGATGGGAGCCATGATCTATCCATGCTCTCGGTGTGGAGCAATCACTCGGATCGAGCCAACCACACCGGTATGCCATTCCGCGCGATGGATGTTGCGGGTCAACCTAGCCACTCGGCCGAGTGTGGAATTGTGCTGCCTAGACTACCTGGTAACTAGGGAGCGGCAGCCTGCACATGGAAAAGGGGGATGGATGTTACGAGGTCTGCACCCATGGATGGAGTTTGATCCGAGCCTTAGTATTTCCTGTATAAAAGGCTGTCGCCGCCTACACTGACACGAAAGACGGGATTTGGCCGGCCTACTTCGTCAGAGACCAGTTCCGCCCCGGACCAGATTGTCTACAGACCTACGATCCTATTGCCATCAAAGCCAGACCCAGCACCACCAAGCCAGACACGATGCAGCTCTCCAATCTTCTGTTCCTACCCCTCCTCAGCCTCGCAGTCGCGCAGTGTCACAAGGACGACGGCAGCGATACGCCGTGCACCTGCCGCTGCGACGAAGATCCGACCTGGCAGCTCGACTGCGTGCATCCGTACGAACCGGGCAACCCCTGCTTCTGCTATGCCGACTTGGACGACCCCAATCTGGGTATATCGGGTCAGGTGGGGTGTACTACGCTCATGACGGGCGTCGGCGAGGAGATTTGTTATGCGAGTGGCTGCTCTTTCGAGACCGACCCGATCAGCGGTGGTCCCGAAGGGTGCTACTGCTGCTCCACGGACTGCTAAGATGTTAATGCCCCTTGACCCCGAGGGGGGGGGAGTCCTCTTGTGTTGGAGATGTGGGGTGGTATACAATTACAGCAGCTCGAAATGCCTACACGCTGAACCCAAGACTGGTTGCCGCCACTATATCTGCGGTCATAAGTCGTTTCGCACGTGCCTGTTCTTGCCTGTGTCTGTTATGAAGCTGTACCTGTACCTCCCGGAGTGTGTAGACATCCGGGAGATAGTTACAGCCAGCTCTCGAGAGGAACAGTGAAAAGGGGATGATGGTTTCGTATCCCCTCTAGTCATAGGTGGTGTACATCGAACACAAGGCCGCGTCATTTCCCAGTTAGCCTAGATACCCCCTTGCAGCCACTTCCCGCACGTCGGGTGCAATCGGCTCTTACATGCCACCCATCTCTCTGCCTGGTAGGCTGTCGAGCCCTACGTTCGCGAGTTAGCAATGCTCTCTAGAAAAAAAAAAAGGCATTAGGGTAGCTTACATCCATCAATGTCTTCGTTGATGGTGTTTTGGATCGAGCATTGGTTGGCTTGGGCCACGCTCTGGGTGGTAATGCCATTGCTGAGCAGCGGCTTGGAGTCCATGGCGCGCTGGAGAGCATCGTCCCTCCAGCCAAACACATAGTCACCATGCGTGCCGTAACCAATGCTGTCTTCGTAGCTCCACACGAATGGCTGCGAGCCGTCCTCCGGCCACATGGCCTTGTCGTTAAACGGACGAGTGTCCCACATGGTTTCGAAGGCGAGCTGCGGTACGCGGACCGGGTGAGAGCCAGGACAGGCACCGGCGGGAACGAAGCCCCCCTTGTTCGTGTTGTACATGTGGTCTTGGTGGTTGGGGGTGTCGAGGTTCTTGCCGTCCCAGCATCTGCGTAGCCGTCAGTGTCTCGGTCGGGAAGATCGCAGCACCCACGGTACTCACGCGGGGAAATGGTGGATGGCCATGATACCAGCCGGGCAGGGCTGCTTCGGGAACTCGGCAGTCTCGGGGAACCTCGTCATTACGTCCTGCAGGCAAGTGTAGCGAAGGCCCGGGTTCGTGCCATCAGTGCTTGTGGGTGTCCCGACGGTCATGCGAAACCCCTGGGATGGTTAGACAGGGCCGGACTGGGTGAACAGCCAACCTACCGGCTTGAAGGCCGTGATCTTCTGGTTCCCGTTGGAGTTGAATGAGTCCTGGAGGTAGTAGATCGTCATCCCTCCCTTCAGGTTACCCAACAGAGCTGCTCGTGTGTTAGCATCTGTCTGTTGTGAGGCACTGGTGGAGCAAGGACAGTCTCGCAAGGGATGCTCTCCAACACAGACACACCATTTGGATACTGAGGAACACGTTTGTATGTGCCATTGCGAGCTTTAAAGTAAAGTACAGCAGTCCAGTAGTTCGAGAAGTCCTCCGAGAAACTGCAAGTGGTGCAGGTGGCCCGGTGACTGACATCGGTGCTGGGGTCCATGGTTGCGTTGAAGCCATTGCCGCCAACGATCTGGTGCAGATGCGCCGACGGAATGGCACCAGGCTCGACGAGAGGATCGAGCCGTTGGACGCTGAGAGTGGCGCATCCAAATCGAAGATAGGCCCGGGTAACCCCAAGGAGGGCAAGGGTGAAGACGGGGGCAAGTCCCTTCATTTTCGGCAAGGAGAACTCGTAAGCATCTAACAAACCTGCGAGATCATTGCTATCGCCACTGGACCTGTGTTCAATGCCGTTATATACCGAGTTTCGAGTCCCGCAGGCGAGCTGTCTCTGCATGTGCCGTGTTCACCGGCAGAATACGCGGCGCTGGATTAATTATTTTGCATTCATCCAGATCAGCATGTGTTACCCCAGAAGGGCCCAACATGTTTTTTTACATCAGCCACCCAGAAGATGGCGACTGAAATCCAGACGCGGGCACCGCCTTGTTTGCACGGCACAAGCATCAGTGCGCGGAGGGTTGGTCGCCATCGTGGTTGGGCGATGTTTGATTGCGGTATAAGAGTGAGGGGTTGGAATATGCCACACACCTGAGCGGCAGATAGCCAGCCTGAGGTGCGTTTATAACGAAGAAGGACGTCATGATCAAATAGTGCGATATAAGAGACTGTATTAAAGTATAAAGTCTAGATTAATAAATAATAAATATAACATTAACAAATAATTATCACAACGCAGGGCTAGCTATACGCGGGATAGCAAAGTAGGTTGCTAGGCATAAACAAATAGACCATAATACCGGTACGCAGCATATGCGAAAAGTATAAATAGTATAATAAACTAAACGCTAAAGAGCTAAGTTTTTGCTATAACGTAGCTACTAAAGACCTACTAATATACAAAGCCATCCCTGAGCTAACAACGCAGCCTTAAAAGGCTTTTATAATAATTATTCCCCTTGATAAGTGTTACAGCGCAGGGCTAGCTGTGGGATAAGGTATGGGTGGCTAGGTATAGACGAAGGGGTCACGATACGGGTACGAAACCTGTCCGAAGGTAAAGGTGGTGTAATAGACTGAAGGCTAGGGAGCCAAGTCTCGGCCTGCAGCGCAGCTGCCAGAGACCTGCTAATATACAGAGCCATCCCTAGGCTAGGCTAGCAGCGCAGCCCTAAGGGGGCTCCCGTGACACAGCTGCGCCGGGCGTAGCCTATACAAGTTAATATATAAATATATGCGTGTTATAACCTAAGCTATAACCACCACGTTAAGCCTTACCTGGCATAGCCGAATAATAACTAAGGCTTTAACCTTTAACATGCCCCTTCTTTTTTAATAGGTAATTGCGATCCTAGGGATCGTAGATCCCTAGGATCATTTTATAGGATTATTTTGGAGGGCATAAGCCAAGGCACGAGCCGATAGCTTTAAATAGATCCTCTAGATCTTTGATCTGGAGGATAGCTTAAAGAATTAATAACTTTTTTTTTCTTTAACCTTAATAATTGCTTATTAAATAGTAATAATTATCTAAACTATTGGACTATTATAATTATATATTAAAACTATAACTAATTTTAATTACCTACTTACCTTTATATAATTTGCCTAACGTTAAGGTGCTTATACCTTTGTTAACGGACCTTGGAAACCGTTTTTAATAACTTTTATAAATTAAAAATAATAGACTTTAATAAAATAACATGTATTAATATGTGTTAAAAAATATTATACTTTATATAAAATTTAGAAAATATTAATATTTTATAAATCATTAAAATTAAAGAAATAAACTTAATAATTATTTAAAGATAGGTTAACTATAAAGGTTAAAAAATATTAATTACGTCTTCGGTATTAAAAAAACTATACTTTATAAATTAGCGAGTAAACGGTTAGGCTTATAAATAAACTATAATTATATTGTTAAAATTTATTAAAAATTAAAGATTACCGTAATAAATATGTATATAACACCTTTTATTTTTTAATATTATAAAAGTAATTGTTAAGGTTAAAAATAAATTATTATAGACGCTATTAGCCTTTAAAATTTCTTATTACGAAAATAAGTATATATCTTTATTTTTAATATTTTATCAACATGGCTTTACCTTTTAACATATTATATTTAGCCGATTATATAAAATAAGCTTAAATGTTTTAATAAGCTTATTAATTTATTAAAAGCGCTAGGCGGTATTTATTTAAATAATAAAACTTAATTTAATTAATAAATAGATAGTATTTATTAAATAAAAATATGTTGAATATTTGTAAATAATAATAAATAAAGGTAAACAACTAGCATTTATTTAACTTTATCGATAATAACCGGTAAATAATATACCTTTAAAAGAATTAATAAGCTATAATAATAAAAAAAAACTTTAAAAAAAAGCAACGATCTTTAGATCTGCTTTTAAAATAAGTTTAAACTTTAAGCTTAAGCCCTTAACCTTAATTAGCTTAAAATATATTGATATTTTATATGCCGGCGGTATATTTAAAGTTTTGAAGATTTATTTTAATAAAGTTTAACTATTTAATTAAATTTAAACCTTAGTTTTAAATATCGTCCAAGTTTATTTCCAAGTTAAAAAACATATAAAACTTATCCTTAAATCTTATTAGTTTAAACGGTTATATAAAACATTCGTTTTTAATATCTAACCGATCTTTAATATTTAATTAATTAATAATGTTTAACCGATCGCTAAACTTAATATCCTTAAAGCTATTATTAAAAAGACATAACTTAAAAAAACATAACGATATAATATATTTAACTAGTAAAAAGAAAATTACGGCGGTAATAACCCTTTTAATCTTAATTTTAACCATAATTCGCTACCCCCCATATTACTTAATAATTAATAATCTATTTTTTAAAACGATTTCGTTTAAGGGCTATTAAACGCGATTATTATTAATTTATAAAATAACGCAAAACGCGGACATTTTAAAAGATAAAAAATTTATTAAATCGGCTATTTTAATCTTTATTTAATTAATTTTTATAATATAGGTGATTATATATAAATTAGCACGAGAACTTAATAATATAACGTTTTTTTTAAGGATAACGTTAAATAGCATACTTTTAACGGGGCGCGCTGGGCGGTGATTTAACGGGATTTTGCCTAGCTATTACGAGGTTTGGTGTAGTAATAGTAAGTAGTAAAATACTTTTTAAAAATTTGTTAAATAATAAATATAAATTTTAAATATATTTTATAAAAAATAGTAAAACGGTTTAAAATCTTTATATCGAACGTTATAAAAGCTTTTAAAACTTTTATAGCGATCTATAGGTAAAAATAAATTATATCTAAAAAGTTAATACGTTATTAAGTATTAAAAATTTATCGGCTTAGTTATATAACGAGATAAACTAAACTAATTTAGCAAATAAACTAGGTTTATAACTTAATTTACCCGCCGTTTTAATAATTAATTATATAATTAAACGAACCTATATAACTTTATTTTAAAGACTTTTTTAAATATTTAAAAGAAAGGACATAGGCCTATAAGTTAATTATTTTGTTTATAAATAATCTTAACCTTATTACATAAATAATCTTTAGTTATATATAAACTATTTTATAGAATACTTTATAGTCCGTTTAATAAACCGGCCTATTAGCCTAGCCACTGATCTTGGTTGTCCCTATTTCCTTTATTAATAATTAATAACTTTTAATAACGAGAGTATATTAAGTTAAAGAAATAATAAATAACGGATAATACGGGGGTTTATTTAATAAATATAATAAATTATTAAAAAAGGCATATTAAAATGCGTATCGCGGACGATATAAATATAATAAATACGGCTAAGGCTAAACTTAAAATAGACGACGCCTTAATTAATTGTGGGATATATAAAATTATAAACGTAATATAATACTTAAAAAACCGCGATTAAAATTAATTATTTTAATAATAGCGGAGTTGTAAAAATTTCCGAGCTTGAGGACG